>APFE031244043.1:67564-113176 GCA_000404065.3 Pinus taeda
TTTACCAACAAGTGACCCCAGGCTCCTCGACAATGGTTAATCCGAGGTTTACCATTTGTAATACGTGAATATCTCGCGTCATTCCCAATGAGGAAGGATTGATTCCCACACTGGTTCGGACACGATCTTGTGCTTCTCCTTTAAGAGGAGCTTTCCTAGAGCATAGATGCAACAATTGGATTTCTCCTACCGCAAGATAAAGCTACTTGTTTGTTTTGCTACCTTGGAGAGTTAATTACTCCCTACTCCAAGATACTAGCGTAAGCTATGTTGGTGTATCAGAGCCCTAGAAACAAAAAATTTGCTAGATTGATTTTAGTTTAAGCGTGATTTTTAGTGGTTTTTGATTAAGTCAAAAGGTGATGGAGATGAAACTTATGGTGTAAAGACTCGACAAAAAATCACTACAAAAATGCACTTAAGATGATTTAAATAATCTTTTCTCTTCAATGAAGTTCTAGCTAGGAAAGAGTTAAAGATGCAAATACTTGAAAATACAAATCTTTCTTAACAATCAAATCAAAAGAAGAGTATTTGTTTCAATGCACTCAAAAACAAGACAACTAATTATTTCTACAAGAATTTCTCTTTTCATTCGAAAACTCAAATGCTACTAAGAACAAACTTTTTCAAAAGATACCTTTCATTTTTTTTTGTTAAAAAACATTCAAAACTATAACTAAAGCAAATCTTTGATAAAACTATCGAATAAAGCAATCTTAAGAGCTACAAACTAAGAAAACCTATTTGAAGTAAAAGCTTACAAAAAATATTTTTGAGGATGTTTTACTTGGTCACAAGCAAACCAAGGACTAATTTGTCTAGAATCACAAATAAGTCAAGAACAACCAATTTTGTTTTCCTTTTGAAAATGAAAATCCAAACTTTCAATCACAAGTCTTTCGAAGTTTTGTAAAGAGAAAACTCAAAGCGGATTCCTCAACAAGGGGAGATTTCATAAATGGTCAGACTCTTAAGAAGACTGGTAGACACTAAGGTGATCTGAAGTTCCTACAGCCTCTAAGCTCAGAGCCACTACACAACCAAATCGAAAAACAAACCCAACAAGAAAAACTCCTAGGAATTTCACCTAAAACCCTAATGCTAATGAAATTAAACCAAGGAAAGATTTCAACCAGTCACATGCAGGTATGGGCAGAGGATAACCACTAGAAAAACAAAATAAAACTAACTTAAAGAGTAAAAGTCAAAATTTTCAAAAATTGAGCAGGGTATGCAGGTGCAGAGCTTACCCAGGTGCGGGTACGCTCTGTGCACAAAGTCAAAGTGCGTATAGGTATGCACTGTGATACACGTGTAGACTGCGGACTTCGACCAAATTAATGAAAAATAAAAAGGAAAGCTAATTCCACTAAGTCTACCCAAAGCCACACACAAAAAGCCAAAAACAGAAACAAAAAGGAAAGTTTCTCAATTCAAAGAAAAACGAGGAAAACAATCAAATCCCCAGCGGAGTCGCCATTTTGTCACGCGGAATGAGTCGATCTTGCGGACAAGATAGACCTTCCTAGAATCTAATGAAGACCTAATGACAAAAAAACCAACCAGGCACTATCTTTCTCTAAATGTGCTTTATAAATAATGGCAAACAAATGTGTTTAAGGCCTACCTCATGTCCAACGCAAGTTTGGGGATGCCTTTGCTCCTTCGATCCAAGTAAGTTATTTTGTCACAAACCTGCAAACACAAACAAGGCAAACGATTAAATAGCACCTGAATAACCAGTATTATAAAACATATTTAACATGAAAGTCAAGGAATCCATGAAACAAATAACATGAGATACTTGTTGAGAAAAATGAGCTTGATTGTATTAATTCAAAAGGAGAAGAACCTTACAACCATTGCCTTGACGTTGTATAAGCTCCTCCCAAGATCCAAAAAGAAGTCTCCTCTACTTTGACAAGCTTCACTCACTCCCCAATGAAGCCAAAAAGGTATGTGATCTCTCCTCTTAAGCTCAAATAGGAAGTCTTGATTTCACTAGCATTTACCCTCAAAAATTCAGCTTCTAACCTCCCTGGCCACTGACCCAATGCCTCAATTTATAGTGCAATGGAGATCAGTTACCAGCTCCTCCTTCAAAGGGATAGAATCCTTCTTCAAAGGGATAGCTCCTCCCAACAAGGGATTAGTTCCACCTATGATGGGATGCATGAACCACTTGGAGGGAACAATCCACATAACAAATTCTTCTAGAAAACTCTAGAATTAACCTAGGATGAGTTCTTTAAGATAAAAATTGTGCCTTTTGATTTTCACAGGGGTACACACCCTCCCCTTTACATACAGAGTGTATAAATACGCAGATATCCTAAACAAAAGGTGTGGGCCCGCAGGCAAAAGTGAGAGAAAGTGCAGAACCAGAGTTACATTACTTTTTTGATGCCTTTCTCTCATTTCTAAAGCTTGTTCTGAAGAGCTGATGTTTGAGACTTGCTTAGGAAGCTGGTATAGGTGGTGATAGACCTACACCGACTGCAAATAATCAAGGTGACAATATTTTTGTGTAACATCCCTGATGGAAGTATGCATATACTGACACTAACAGACGAAAAACTTAGTATCGGTCACCATGCTTGAGGATAGAGTCTATGATGTGATTTTTTCGAAACCAAAAGGCATTCCTTCAACACATAGCCACATGTCAAGTAAAGAAGATAGGGATTCGAGTTAAGAATATCTATAAGTTGGAGGTAGAAAGTTATGATTCTCTAAGCACAAAAGTAGAGAAGGTGCAGAGCCAAGATGTTTCACAATATGCATACTTCCATTGGGGATTTTAAAATCATGCTGCAGATCTATATTGGTCTTCCCAAAGTTACACTTGAGCAGGTTCATACATGCAATGGGTGTACTTTGGGAAAATACACCAACGCTTCCTTTCACGATAGAGACAGTCAAGCAGAGGCGATTCTAGAGTGATTCCATTCAGATGTGTGTAGGCCATTCTTGACAACATCCATGGCTAGACATAGGTATTATTTTATATTTGTTGACTACTTTTGTCGTAAATGCTGGATAGTTTTCATGTCGAAGAAGGATCAAACTTTCACAAAGTTTTGTGAATTTAAAGCATTGGTTAAGAAAGAGTCTGGCAAGAAGGTTAAAGCTTCGAGGAGTTATAACAATGGTATGTCTCAAATGAGTTTAAGAACTTTTGTGTAGCAGAAGGGATTAAAAGGGAGCTAATGACACCCCATAACCCACATCATAATGGGGTGGCCAAGATGAATAAAGGAATCATTGTAGGGGAAACACAGGTGATGTTACATAATCAAGGCCTACCACTACACTTGTGGGATGTGGCATGCAACACAATGGATTACTTTAATAACCTTAGTGCACATTAGATTCTTGGGATGAAGACACCATAGGAGGATTATTCCAGTAAGAGACCAGAAGTTGGTCACTTCAGGATTTTTCGGTCATCGGTATATTGCCATGTGACCAAAGATGCATTGAAGAAGCTTGATCATAAAATAGAGTTGGGGATATTTTTGGGGTACATTGCTACACCTCACAACTATCAGGTGTACTTTCCAACCAGAAAGATGACAGTGGTTCGCAAGAATGTCAGATTCAATAAGGAGAAGGCCATGTGGTTTCCTTTGGGAGGGAGCTTAAGCTACACGCAGTTGAGCAGATTTTAGATCCTAAGGTTGAGGAGCCTCATTTTGATGTGGAGAAGCCACATGCAGATGTTTCGAAAGTGGAGACATGCACTCAGGCAGAGTCTTCCAGAGATGGGAGAAAACACACTAGAGAGGCTGATAGGTTATTGCATGATGCATAGGAGAATGTAGGAGCACCCACATCTCAACGTAGGAAAAGGAGGTCACCTGAGAGGTACATTGGGTAGATGGCTCTTATGAGAGGATGTGTTGAGATAGAGCCATCTTCGTTTGATGAGGTGGTGTAGCAACTGGTTTGGGTTGATGCCATGGTGGAGGAGTATGACTCCATAGTTTGTAACAGTTTTTGGGATGTGGTCTTGAGACTGGAGGACATGTTAGGGATGAGATCTCGATGGCTTTAGAAGGTAAAACAAGCTACATATGGTAGTGTGGAGAAGCATAACGTTAGGTTTGTGGCCCGTGGCTTTTCATAGGTAAAGGGGATTAACTATTATGACACCTTTTCTCCTGTTGCAAGGTACTCATCGATCAGATCCATATTGGAACTATTGGCGTAGATGTGTTGGAATATACATCATATGGATGTAAATACAACCTTCGTTCATGGCATGATTGAGGAAGAAGTGTACTAAAGTAGCCTAAAGGTTTTGAGACCTTTAACTGTGAGTGACATGTGTGTTGGCTCAAGAGAATGTTGTATGGGCTGAAGAAAGCACACTGTGCTTGGTATACTAGGATTGATAGCTACTTCACCAGGTTGGGATTCACCAAGAGTGAAGCAGACGCGACCCTGTACTGCATAGTGTTGGAAGGTATTTTTTTTATCATTGTGTTATATGTTGATGATTTGATTTTGATAGGTGATGATCAACTGATCAAGTTGTGCAAGGAGGATGTTGCAAGAGAGTTTGAGATGAAGGACATGGGGCTCACGCATTAGTTTTTGGACATGGAAGTATGGAAGGGTGATGGGGAATTGTTTGTGTCTAAGGGAAAGTATGCCAATGAGATACTTAGGAGGTTCCCTATAGAGAGCAACAAACCCGTGGAGACTCCTCTAGGAGGTAAATGGAGGAAGGAGGATACTACTTCAGGAGAAGTAGTGGAAGATACTATTTATGGGTAGCTTGTGAGTTCACTCATGTATTTGGTGAAAACATGACCAGATATGTGCTATGTAGTTAACCAACTTAGTCAAGCGATGGTTAGGCCTACCAAGTTGTATTGGAAGGTGACAAAGAATTTGTGGAGATACCTCAAGGGCACTACCTAGTATCGATTGTGTTACAGATGGACAGAGAGAGTGAAGCTTCAAGGCTTGACCGATGCAGATTGGGTAGGGAGTCCATCTGACAGGAAAAGCACATCAAGAGGGATCTTCGATATTGGGTCAACAACAATTTCTTGGTATAGCATGAAACAGAGATTGGTTTCACTCAATTCAGGACAGGCAGAGTACATGAGTGCAAGTCAAGCAACATGTGAGACCATCTGGATGAGGAAGATTCTGGTTGGTTTGTTTGGTTAGCAAATGGATCCAGCTGTGATTTACTACAATAATCAAAGTTGTAAAAAATCTCTGAAAATCCATTTTTTCATGATCAGTCCAAGCATATTGATATCCGATATCATCAACTTCAAGATTGTGTATCGTAGCAGATTATGTTGTTGGAGTACAGTCCCATGGAGGAGAAAGATGCTAACATTTTGACAAAGTCATTCTCAAGATGTAAATTCGAATTTCATGGAGATAGGATCAGGGTAATTGATAATCCCTTTCTCAGATTGTGTATCGTAGCAGATTATGTTGTTGGAGTACAGTCCCATGGAGGAGAAAGATGCTAACATTTTGAAAAAGTCATTCTCAAGATGTAAATTCGAATTTCATGGAGATAGGATCAGGGTAATTGATAATCCCTTTCTCATTGAGAGAGAATTTTGAGAAATGGCAACAAGAAATTCCAGTTTAATTTGTCTTTGAATTAAACTGTGAATTAAAATTGAATTCTATTCTCATAGCAACTTGTAAATAGTTAATTAAGTTTAATTAACTTAATTAGCTTAGGAATTTCAAGTTGGAAGTCTTAATCTAGTCATGTATATGTTCTCCCTAAATTTTAGGAGTCTAGGATGAGTTTATTTGAGTTGTAATTAGATAAATGATCTTGACTGAGTTATGGTCAATTAAACTAGTTCTAACTCTTGGAGGAACTAGTAGAGGTCTAGTAGTGAGTTAGTGCACTGGTGCATCCTTAGTGCTACTCTAGCTAACTGAGGATTCACTTATGATAAATTCATGCATGCTAGTTCAGAGAAATACCTAGTTGAGAGTAGAGGGCAAGGTCAATGTACTATCAGTTGTATGATGATCCGAGTTGTACAGGTCATGCATGCAATTAGAGAGGGACCTAGTTTTGGATTGTATAGTCGAGGAAGGATTTCTGAATTAAATATGGGATGATCCTCATAGGAATTATGCAAGGAAATAGGGGCTTGACAAGCAGTGGAATTGGGTATGTGTTGGCTATAGCGGGCTTGTGAGGTAGAGATTTGATCATACTTGTGCAAGAATTAGTCTTATGAGAGTAAGCTTTATATTATCACTCAGATTTATGATTAATGCAATAGATAGTCAGGCTTTTGAGTAGTGGATTTTACTAGAGAAACAATTATGTTATGTGTCTTTGACTATCTTTCTATCATTGGTTTCCATTCTTTAAAGAGTAGAGTAAATTCTTGTCTTGTGTTTTAGTACATTACATGAGCTATGAATCTATAGGAAAATCTACACACTACATAGATCCAAATTTGGCTTGTCCAAAGGATAATTATCCAACCCCTTTCATTAATAATATTCTTCATTCTTGTGTTGGGAATGTTATATTTTCCTTTTCTATTCTGAGTTTTGTGTTTGTGCTTATGTGTTGTTTCACTAAGGCTGGAGTTGTGAAACTTAGGTGCTTGTTGAGTTAAAATATTGTGAGGGCTTACTCATTGAAAAACCACCTAAGTAGTGGCTTGCCTAAATGGTTATAAACCACTAGGAAATTTTTGGGTTGAGAAACTATTAGCTAGGTTGAGGCACTCGGGTAGTAATTGGGGCTAATAAACACCAAGTGTAGCCTTGAGGCTGAATGCACTGGGATTAGCTCCCACCGATAAGCTACATAGATGAGTGTGATGTTTACTCCTATAGTATCTAATCCATCTATTAAAACTCCCATTATGCATATGTAATCCATCTTTAGAACTGAACTGAAACTCTTTATGCCTTGCTTGAAACTTGGATTTTGTGGTGTGATTGGTTGAGGTCCCTGTGGTATTCCAGTGGGGATATATAGAGGGAGATATCACTTGAGAGATGGAACCTTGCCAAGTGTAATTGATTGAGAACTCCTTAGCAATTTACCTGCTCATACATTGAATCTAGCTCAAGGGTGGTCGACTATACGAAATATTGAATTGAAATCAGCCTATCCTTGGGTGTAGAGTTGAAGTTCCACTCTTAATTTTTAGTCATTTAAAGATAATAAGATAAGTTGCTTACTTATGTACTTGGTGCATTGAAAAGTTGAGTATTGTTGATATGTGATGTTTATATATATCAATATTGTTATAGAGGAATATGTTATTCATGTCTTCCTATGATGAGATACTTATGTATATGTATAACTCTCATGGTTAAGAGGCACTAGGAGGCCTTCGTGATAGTCAATGTACACATGAAGTACAAAGCTATTCATATAGTCATGTGTGATTCTAGGATGTGACTGACTAAGATTTTATGATATGTGAATTCCATTGTTCGGTCTGGCATGAATATTTCGACTCTAAGCATGTTTGAGAATATGGATTTCTTCTTTGAGTAGGGAATGAGAATAATGCGTCATATAGTATACTAATTGGATCTCATTAATATGGATCTATACGATGAGAAATCCAGCTCAATGTTTGGTCAAAAGGGTTGGTAGTTACACTTCCACACATTAACGGAATGAGGCTAAGGTGTAAGTTAGCAGTGGGGAAAGCCAACGAAGCTTCACTTTGAGTAAAAAAAAAGGGCACTTGAATTTTACAGTTGGTTGAGACTCAAGATGATTCGATGAGTAGGAGCTTTTTCATGGTTATAAAGGTGCCAAATTCCCATTATGAGCACACAACAACCAACATGGGACCCACTATTGAAAAACATGAATTATTGGGGCACCCATTTCATCTAGGCTTATGTTGTGGCTTGTTTTTTACTTATGTGTATAAAGTTGTGGCCATATGGCATGGGTCCCTGATGAGCGTGGGACATATTCACTGTTGTTTCCTTAAATCAAAGTTATGATTTCGTTGTTCAATTACATCTATTAATCCTACTGATTGTTGGCATAGACAAAGGTTTCGACTTGACATCAACATTGTGTTTCTACTTGTGTATATTATGGTCTCCACTAGTTGTGTTGATTCAACTTATTGTGTTAGGTTAACTAGTCATTCTAGTTCAACTAGTTGGGTCATTTTGACTACTCTTTCCTATTCGTGCTTGTTTGTGGTAAGTCTACTGAAGGTGCTAAGTCGATTGTTTGTTGTAAATTTCCTAGTCATGTTTGGTCAAATAGTTGGGTTATGCTGAAAAACAATTGATCAAATGAGTCTGGTGGTGTATTCCAAAATTTAATTCTCCAAGCTTTGGGGATGTAGGAATTTTGTAACCCCATTTAAATAATGAGACCATGGAGGTCAGGTTAGGACAAAGTAACACCTTCTATTCAGCCTAGAATGATATAGGAGGTGGGAAGGGGGGGTTATAGAGTGGTGTCACAACAAAATTTTAAACAATAGACCTTTGGGAATCAAAATTTGGAGCTCTGGTACAAAGTGGTATCAAAGCTAAAGGTTGAAATTTGGACCTTTTGCAATGAAATCTAGATGCTCCGTTATAAGGTGTGGTAATCAATTTGATTTATTATTGTATGTTATTGCATAATTGATTGTATATTACAAAATGAATGCATGTATAGAACTTGATATGATCATTATTTTCTAACAGGCATGCTAACTTGAGGTGTGATGTTTCAGATGGCTATACACCAATATGATTATTGCAACTAAACCAAGGTGATGGTGAATATGATTTCTTATATTTTGGTTGGCTAATAGTTGTATGTGTATAACAACACATAAGAAAACTCTACGAAACAAGATATTAATAGTAGAATGGTGTAGTATAGCATTGATAGATCTAAACATGGACATGAAAAGGAGTCAGTGGAAAAACAAGGAGAGGAAGGTTCTCGTAATTGGATGGATACTCTTAGAATTCGAAGAGTTGACCTAAGAAGTTGCAAGGCTAAAAACAAGAAGATTGTTAGGGCCCAAGAGAAGAAATTAGAAGTAAATCTAGTCATACTGCAAAGCTTTTCAAATCTACAAAGACAAAAACAACAGGATTTGGGAGCTAGTTACAAGTTTAAGTAGAGTTCATAAGGACTTGGAAGATAAGAAAGAAATACTAATGGAGCTAAAGGAAGTAGGACGAAGAATATACATAGGTAGGGAAGTGAACGCATAATGAGGGGTGGAACTTCTTTGCATATCCTAGAAAGGAGGACAAGAAGTCCTTAGTAGTTTCCTAGTGCTACAACCAAAAGACACCATCAACAAAGAAGGAAGGGAAAGGATTCATGCTAAAGGAATTTAAGAGGAAAAATACTTCTACCTTTAATCGAGAGGTAAATAAGGTCAAATATGGAGAGGCATGGATTCTTGGAATAATGAAGTATTTTAGGGTCCATAATTTCTCTGACAATATGAAGGCAATGGTTGCCATCTTCAGTCTAAAAGGCAAGGCCCATATTTGGTTGAAATATTTAATGAATATTAAGGATATGAAAGAGGAAAATTTGTCTTGGAGAATATTTGAGAGGTATTTTAGGGAAAAGTGCTTGTTGGAAAGGTATTATGAAAATA
The DNA here is from genome assembly GCA_000404065.3 of Pinus taeda. Taxonomy (NCBI): domain Eukaryota; kingdom Viridiplantae; phylum Streptophyta; class Pinopsida; order Pinales; family Pinaceae; genus Pinus; species Pinus taeda. The sequence continues at coordinate 77,182 of APFE031244043.1, forward strand.
AGAAAAAAAATTATGAATGTAGGCTAGGGAAACTACCAACTGATGAGTATGTAGTGATATTTTTGGAGCTATTGAGGTATGTGCCCTAATGCTCAAGAATGAAAAAGAAAATAAACAAATGTTCCTTCATGGATTTCCACTGGAATTTAGGTATGTTGGGAATGGGATCCCCAAAAGGATAGTTTTGGGGCTAAAAGCCCATGCTTTGGGTTGAATTTTGTGATAAAATAGTTAAGTCTCCGCATTTTTTGGTTGTGGAGAGAGAAGGTGTCATGAGTCATAAAGGGTTGTCCGCCCTCATTTTTGTAAAGTAAAGTTGGCTGTAAAAGATCTACCCATGGTCAGCAGACCATGGGATTTTATAAAAAGAGCTAAGCTCTAAGTAGTTTGAGAGTCATGGTTATGAGTAAGATAGTGATAGCTCTAAAGTAAGAAGTCTATGTTTCAGGTCGTAGCATAGGTAGAGGCTCTGTAGCTGAGTGCGCAGAGGCCTAGGGTGGAAGTACGTAGTTGAGTGCGCGGACCCCTGCAACTATGTGTGTAGGGTGAATAGAGTCTGTAATCACTTGAAAGGTATCAATAAAGAGAAGTATTTCGTAAATTCTGTGTCTCTATTCCTGTTAATGCATCTTGACATGTTATATATAAATTTCATTTATAATGCTTATATGATGCGCGAATGTATGTAATTACGTTGGTTAAGTGAACGCAAGTAAGACATCTGTTTACGCGGTGCAAACTATGATTGTTTAATAAGATAAGTAAGACAGTTAGATTAGTTTGGGAATCTGAATGGTACTCTACCAAAGCAGCACGAAAGTACCTGACCTGCAGGATAGGGCTGCGCGACGGTCAATCGTACCTTTTTGCGGAGGTACCAAGGGCGGAATAGAGGGCTATTCTGGTAAGCCCTAGAACTAAGTGACCTGTATGAAGCTAGGAATAGAAGGAATAAACCAACATCACGACCATCTCAGGGTGCAAAAACTTGGTTCCAGCATCCCCCCATACTGCTTCGGGTGAGACTCTACTCCGTGCTCCATGGGCTAATGCTGAAAGGGCAAATAGTGTAGGGATTTGTTTGGCTAACTAATGCTAAACCTGGGTCAGGCCCCCACAAGCCAACAAATGGTTCCGTTGTCGGGACCAGAATCTGCATAAGAGATGTGTGATGTCATATTATTGGAATCCAACTAAGAAAGAGATCAGAGACTGGTTGGATAGGAAGATCCACGAATTTGCGGTGCAAGAGAACATAAACATGTGACTAATAAAGGAACAGTGGCTCGACATGCATCTATATACAGAGATCCACAAGATTTTCTTCTGTTCTTTTTCAGTTGAACTATATGGATAGATTGTGGAGCTAGCAGATAACCAAGGAAGGTGGAAACTTGATGGTCCTATTTTTTGGACCCCGAAGTTGGTAAAAAAATTGGAAGCATCTAAGCATAAGATTGTCTGCGTTGTCGATTATTAGCTCGATCACATCATAGGATGATTTGTAACTGAATTCACGGTCGATACCTCAGTCAGCGACAGTGAGGTAGAGTGATGCCTTTTCAAATGATCGTGAGGTAAGTACTTGAAATCTTTAAATAACTAGATTAAAATGATATTGTGTGAAAAGAGGGTTATGCAGCTACCTTAATGTTCTAAGCTACACAAATCGGAAAAACTTATAGGAATGAAGGGAAAAAGGATTTTGAATATAGTCCATTGATTTCACCCCCATGAGGTGATGAAGAAAGAGTAGCGCAAGCTTCTCTACGAAGTTTTATTCAGTTGATAAGACAAGGATTCCCATGACTGCTGTAGGAATTTACAGGGTAAGTTCCTCAGACAGAACACCAAAAGGACACCGCTCACAAACAGATCACAGATCAATACACCAGTATTTTGACGTGGTTAAAACCCTCAGAGAGGGAAACAGTCCACGGCCTGCGCCAACGTGGCTACTACAGGCAATTTATTAATAAACGAATGAAAATTTACATAAGCTTCTCTCATGCACGGTTAACCTACAAATGACCCTCCATGCGCTTTAAATAGAATTCATGGACCAATCGGGTGTCAAGCCACGGATCAAGTGTCGGTAATACCGAGGAGAGAATGAACCGTCGGATCACTACATATCGTGACCGTCGGATTGTAAGTTACAAAATGTACAACGGTAAAGAAACACACTTTACCTAACTCTATACCTAACTCTATACTAGACCAAGTTGAACTTAACTATTTCCTAGGTGTCGGAATATCCTAACATATATCATGTAATTTTTCAGTGATTCTATAGGTTGGACTCCATTGGATGATGTACTAGTTTTTCAGACTTTGGCATGGAATATATTGGATGAGTTGCAGCTATTTTGGTGGGATTCCTGTGGCATGGTATTTTGATATTGTTTCCTCTTCAGTTACATATGTGTGAATGTTTTTTACCTTTCGTGATCCATTTCACTTTAAATATGTTTGATTTTCATGGTGTGATAAGAATAATTCATCTTCTATGCTATGTTTTGGGAAAATCATCATAATTTGTTTAATTTTTTCAGTTTTTAAAAATAATTCATGATCTTCATGCTATTTTTAGCACATCACTAGTCTAAACCATCTCATAACTATACTACTAAGTATTAAAGTAACTTTCCTACCTTTCCCCAACAGATGTCTGCAATTTTGATTCTCTTTTTCCCTGACCTAGTTCATTCTTTGACCTAATTCACTCATCCAGTGACTACCCCAACCAAATCAAATCAAACAAACCCTAAGCTACTATATCTAGCTCAAAACCATAATCTATCCAGCTCTCCTAGCTATGATCCTTTGGAGAGAGCCCTCTCTAGCTTGGTAGGGCTAGCTATCAAGTCAAAAGGTTGGTCTGTGGTTACCTCAGTTGGACTCCTTCTCAACCTTGGAGATCCGGAGGAGTGATAACATAAGGTATGTGTTGAGAGCCATGGGCCTCCACAACAATAGAAAACACTCCATGGATCCCCAATAATGGTCAAATATTGCTCGAGATTCAACGATTGGACGAGGAAGATGCACATGGTTCACCTTTGCCTAGATGACCCCAAAAATGTACCATGAACTTGGAAGCGACCCAGGACTTGTAGGATGATTATCACCTACACAATCATCAGAGCCCTTATTTAAAGGCATCTTGGACTCATTTGGAGACCCATGAGGTTATTATTGTGCCCCCACACCCACTAGGAGCAACACATGTTAATTGTTTGGAGAAAAAGGGGTCAACTCGTTGTTTATCACATTTGAGGGTCCTATTCTTCATTATGGCACCTATGGATGTCACCAGTCCTCTTAGAGATCCCCGTGACATGTATTATTCATCATCTAAAATCTTAAGAGGCTTATCATTTCATTTGTGAGCTAGTTTGGTGGGTTTGTCACCAAAAGTTAGTTAATTTGAACATTATTTTATTTTAGGGGTCAATGTAGGCCCAATTAGGTAATTTTAACTCCTAATGAGTGTATAAATAGGAGTTATATGAATTCACTTTGTATCATCACTTGACTGGGATCATTCCCTCTCTTGAGAACTTTGCATTTTTCCTTGGAGGATATCTTTGTATCATGGATGAATTTTGATATGTGGATTAGGTCTTCTTATATTTCAAATGTGTTGATTGTTGGATATATTATCTTACATGTAAGTACAATTTTTATGCTATTTTCTTTCACTTTGATGTATACATTGATCATGAGATTTTCATTATTTTATAGCTAGTTCCTGCACGCATTTATGGAATCAATGTGGAATTATGTCTCTATATAACTTATCTCTATGTAAGAACCATGTTTCATGAAAGAATTTTCCTAGAGGTCAAAGTTACCTTGAAAATATTTCCCCATTTGGAATGCGGTATAAATTCTTTTAAGGTTACTTTTCTTCTTTTGCCCTTAACATTGGACAAAGTTGACTTTGAGAGTCTCCTTGAACAAGAAACGAGATCCATCTTCATAGTTATCCTTGAATCCATATCCCCAAGAGAAATTATGCACTGATCCATCAAAGGTGGTCACTTTAAACCTATTTCTTCGCCTTTTTCTTTTTTTCTAGGTCTAGCCAAGCTGGGCCACCGAGGGCATCAATTTCCTGGAAAGGTAGCCCTAGAAAAAGTTTGATCTCCTAGCCCCTATTGTGTTGGTGTATCCTCAACATCTTCTCCAAATTTTAAGAAATTTCAATGGTGGAATTGATAGATACTACAAGCCCTAGGTTTGAGATCAAAATTTGCTTTGGTGTTCCCAAGGCTAGCACCTCACATGGTCAAACTAACATCTTTAAGTGAAAATTATTATTTTTATCCTTTCCCCTTCCTTGTTTAGGTTAATATTATCATCAGTTGCTAGAATCGCTCCCCTTAACCTAGGTTGGGTCCACTTGATCTCGTGTGGTCCCACACCTTTGAAAATTCAAATCTTTAAGATCCATTCAGGAAGTCAAGTTCAATAATTATTTTAGGATTAGGGAACTCATTCATAAGGCATATTCCTCTAAAACTAACCCTCAAATCCCCACATACTTCTCCTATAATACATTATACCTTGCTTAGAAGGAAATCAAGCTCCATCCTTGTCCCTCTTCTGGAAAGGGATTATATGGATCACTTTATATCCACTTGTTGATTTATCCTTCCTTTGTGACTCCATATATACCAGGTCTCCTCCCACTGGTGAAATTCCGTAGATAGTAGGGAGCCTTAGCTGAGGTGACAGTGGGATAAGTCTCCATTTGTTGCCTTTGGTCTAACATTTGACCCTTTAGGAATCCCCTTTAGTGTCCCTACTAGTTTGAGTTGTTTAAAATTTTGGCATTGTTTCCAGGGACATAAAACGTGTGTTTTTTTCGCCATATGACATGTTGACATACTATTATTAGCGACTACATTGGAAGAACGAAGCCTTGGTTCTTCATTCAACTTAAAAGTTAATGCATGTAGGGTGAAGCAAGCATTTATCAAGGCACCTACATTCACCTTGGTGACTCCATTTTAATTATAATGCATAAATATCTTGAGAAATGGGCCATTTCGAGCTCACTCCTTCTCCCTATGATGATCTTAGTCCCAAAGAAGCTCTAGAGCACCCTGAAATCAAGAAAGGGGTGAGAGGTTCAATGCCTAAATTCAAAGGAAGTCCTAATCAATATCCCAATGTCCATCTTGACAAATTCTCTTGGGATTTAGCCCTTACAAGGATTGAAAATGAGGACACAGTCATGAGATTGTTTTCCTTATCATTTGTTGGTCAAGCTAAAGATTGGTATGATAGATTTCCCCATGAGATTTCCACTTATTATGAATATTTTGAAGATGTCTTCATAGAAAGATGGGGTGGCACCCCTCCTAAATAATGGATGGCTCGTAGATACCCATCTGAGGAAAAGCATGTGATATAAAGAATAATATTGAAAAAGGTCTTGGTAAAGTTGGGGAAGACACCTAAAGTTCCCCTTTAATATTCAAACAGAACCCTCCTCCTGTTACATGTGACAAGACCTTAGAAAGGGGGGTTGGTGAAAGCATTGGTAATATAGGTGATGAGCATCTTCGTCAAGTCCACATGATGAACCAAATGACATTGAGAACATGTGTGTTGAGAAAAATAAGTCTATAAAAATTTAAGTTGAGACTAAACTTACCTTTCTCAAGGATAGTACTCTCGATGATTCTCCTTTGGGGAACCTTAAGGAAGGTGGTCCCATTAGCCCCTTAGAGGATGACCTTGAAGATTATTTTCATATTGAAAAGGAGAAATGGGAAATTGTTGGTCCTTAATTTGACTGTGCTCTCAATTATGACACTGACAAGGAGGATGAGGTTGATATCAGTCCTCCCTTTCTCTCGGACATTATTTATGAGGACATACCAACCGATACCTTTGTGAAGGATCATTATCATTTTCTCTTGCGTGAAAAGGAGAAATTGGGGATAATTGATTCTCCTTTTTAGGAGGAACCTATCATTGGTACCAAAAATGATAGGACTGATAAGGCCCTTTCTCATACTTACCTTCTTTATGATTCTGGGAGCATATTCAAATCACTTGAGCCTCTAGAGTTGGATTTTCAAGAAAAGGATCCCATTGAGACTTCACCTTCCCCTTTTCCCTTCTCTATTGTTCATCATCTTGAGTCTTCAACAAGTATGATCTCATGTAACTGTGAGTCCAAGTATAATGTCAAGGAAGAGCCCCTCATTAATTATATTTTACCTCCTTAGACACACCCTTAGGGTTTTTATCACTCTATCACGCCCCCCACCAATGTTACTATCACCTTGAAAAACCCATTTGTTTCACTCCTTATTTCCGTAACCCTTCATTCCCTTCTCATCACAACCTTGTGGTGTCTACAAAGCACAATATTTTAGACAATGATTGTGATAAGGAGTTCTTGAGGGTGATCATTCATTCCACCATTGTGTACCTAGAAGGAAAGCCTGAGACCTCTACATTGACCTATTTTCTTTCTCCTAGGATTTCCTTTTATCTCAGATGGAGATCATATTTTCCCGCCTCCCACCCATTTCATCTACCATGTGACTATATCCACATTCGATTTTGTAGTTTCTATATGAGTAATGATACTAGCAAGCAGATGTATGTTGATGTAATGATTTGTTGGTTGCACTCAATTTATGATTACAACTATTATTAACCTTACTATATACATATTAGGATAGGATGCATTACATGTTGATTTTGCATTAGAACTAACATCATATGATATTTCTCTTGGTAGAATAGGTGCATATTTGCACATTTTATTTTCATTTGATTTTATGGACTAAAATTAAGCATGTACAATCATGAGATGTCGTGAAGGCATGTTTCCCCATGTTCTTCATCTATTATATCTGCAGGTAACGGGCCTATAGTAACCAAGAGAATGATGGAGTTCTTTTGACCTCTGGTTTGAGTAGCTTCACCTCCCAGTTGGAGCCAGATGATATCCCTATTAGCTTTGTTGGTGTTTGGCCCAAAAATGGATCCAAAACACTCCCAAAGTCTCCAAAGTTTGCTTAAAATCATGCAAATGGATCCAAATATGCTCCAAAACACTCCCAAAGTCTTCAAAAGTATTTATGATCATCCAAAGGTTTAAACAAGTGAGGGAGGAGAGCCCTTGGAAGGGAGGAAAAACACTATCGAGAGGCAAAAAACACTCTAAAACCATGAAAAAATCAAAATCGTAGGCTTAACAATCCAAATGCACGGTAGCCATCTGATCTAGCCGATCAACATCTAGATCTGATTGGTGGATCGCATTAGCAAATCTGATTGGCGATCGTAATCGATAGAGGCAAGTCGACGATTATCGATGCAAACCAGGTGGAATGAGAGATCGCGATCAGTGATTAAATATGGAATTTCGATCACGAGCACAGATCGATGACCCGCGTTATGTCAGTGGATCACAATCAAAGAAACCTTGAGGGGCGGGGCCTCTACATATATATGTCTGCGACCTGATTAGCGGATCCGACGACATTACAGATGATATTTCATAAGATTTCGGGTCTGCACCAAAGCCATTTTTAATGTATTTTTCATGTATTTCATTATATAGTGAAATACAAAAGGAAGTCTTGGCCAACACCGATGCGATAAAGCTCAGAGCCAAAAGGGTTCAGGAATGAAAATATATATTATTTCAGGTCCGTCGAAGCCAATTTTCATGTGTTTTCAGTGTTTTGTGCATATTTCCAAATGCAAAGGGAAGCAAGGGACTAGGACACTTGTGATAGGCGACAATGACCCAAGGGCAGACCCGAGATGAGAATAAGCCATGTATGATGACTTTTGAAGTCTTGAAAAGCAAAAATGGGTGGATTGCAGTGTTTTCTGTGTAAAATAGAAAACACTCACTATTAAGCATTTTAAAGGGAAAACAGTGGCCTATGGACCCTTTCCAACACATAGCATAGTCCGGGAGACAGTTTGCTAGGAAAACGAAGGTCAGAAAGTGATCATGGAGCCACAGCACGTGCTACTCATCAAAACAAACATCATGGGGCATCTTTGGCATGACAGAGATCCCTACCAGTGCAGCCAAAATATCAGAATGTGGTTACTCCTTTGTGAGAGGAGGAAAACCTCTGAGCCATTCTTGCTTATTCAGAGAATAAAACCGTTAAAATGACAAAGAGGATAGATTAAGACACTCTGAGCCTCAGAAAGTTTAGGATCATTGTAAAAGGCCTATAAGAGGCTGAAAACTAGATGTAACAAGGGTTCAACTTCTGGAGACTATTGAGACTTTGCTACTCAAGCTTCTCATCTGCATTCATTAGCAATAAAAGATTATTTTACTGTTATATGTTCAATGTTCATTTTCTTTTTTGTTCTAAGATTGCACTTGAACAGTTTGTTCATGTTTCTTTTGTATCTAATGCCAGATAACTATCATCTTATCTCTGCGTTGATAAATTAGATTTACAATCTCATTTGCTGCCTATAGCTAGCCATTCATATGTGTTTATATATATGCATCTACCAGTATGGTCAGTATTCTCCATCCATTCGTTGAATCTACAAACTATTGAGCATTAGTGGTCTAAAGCCTTGTAAGCTGAGGGTGTTCATGCATGTCTTGAGTAAAAACATAGTTTAAATGGTTATCTGGCTTGATCCAAACCATCATTGATTCCAATAGTTCAGAGAACAATTTTGAATATTATATGTTACCAGGCATCTCCAATCTGTAACCTAGGAGAGTTTCCTAGAGTGATAACATAATTGGCATCATTATTGGGGACAAGAAACTAAATCTCAGCTTCCTTAGGAAATGACATAGATCCAGCTTTGATGATGAACAAAGTCTGGGCACTTTTTTGGTTGTAATCATCTATCTGGTGATTCTAATGGAGGTTGAACCTCTTGGCGACTCCACTTCATAGTTCTGGCTCAGTTTGTGAGGCATACTAGGAGAAATCATTAGAAGCTAAAAGCTAACCCAGTACCTGACCCTAAAAATATCATCAAAGAGAGAAAGGTATTGTAGAAAGGAGCATCAGGTTCACATAAACCTAAACAATCTCCTATATCTCTTCAAGAAAGGCCTGCAATTGAACAAATACATGTTGAGAGTATAGCATCTAATACTAGCAGTGAAGAAAAACTCTCAGAGATTCATAAAGCTCCTAATTCTTTAGGTTCTCCTTTTGTTGTAAGCCCAAAGGAAACTGTGATGCAGGAAAGTGTTCCCTCTACGGACAGTGGCAACCCCTCTAGCCCTAGAGTGGATCTAGTCACAAACAAGGACAGATCAACAATAGCTTTCCTTAAATAGTCAAAGTTGGAGGACCACCTCAACCAGTGGTCAATGGAGTTCCATTGCACTGCTCTAGCTTTCGCTTCCTTCTCCTGAACAAGCGATCAACCTGAAACAATGTAAAGGAAATACAACAAAGCACGGAACTGGAAAACAACAATGAACTATTTACTCACAAAGTCAAGAAGTCATGAGCTATCAAGTACATTACATACAAGACATAGGAAAACATCATTGATTGCATTAATAATGAAATAAGAGTAAGCTTACAACCAAAGTCTTGATGTCACAAGCCTTCTCAGAGGGATCTAGCCAGCATGTTCTACAAGCATTCGCTCTTTGAAGATGGATATCCCAACATACAAAGGTTTCTCTCTCACTCACACGTTTTGCATGAAATCAGGGGCACTTCACAACCTTCCCCAAGCTATCAACACTCTCACACTTATCACACTCACACCAGCTATCTATCAAAAAGCACTAATAGCACTGCTCAATCTAAGAATTTTCCAACTACCAACCGGCTGATCATATCAAAGGTGAGTGTTTAAATAGGAGAAGGAGTCTCCATGAAAGGTGGAAGAGAGAGCTTATCCCCAAGGAAGGTAGCACAATTGATAGAACTGCCACACCAGGGAAGGAAGGGCAACACAAACTCTACCAACAACTAGGTCTACCGTCATCCATAAGGTTGACTGTTGGAACAAATTCGCCCAATTTGGATCATCGTGGGTACATAACTAAGCTTCAGCGTTGACATCGCTAGTGATTAGTGTAGCCAGTCAAATCATCGTCGAAGTTAACACATAGCACCACGCTAGTGGATAAAATCGGGTCATTGGGGGAATTAGATGTACTTCCATGCCGACAGCGTGGATGGACTATTCATGAGCACCTTTAAACACATATATTAGGCCCATAGTCACGATGGGGCAGATAACTTAGGAAAAGTGGGTCAATTGGCAGCATTAGAGAGCATTTGTTTAGTATAAGCATGTTTGACTTGGACACATGACACAATGAAAGGACCAGGAGTGAAGGCGGTGATAAATTACTATGTAACAGATGCCCCCTAAAGTATGAAGCCCGAGAGAGTGGGAGGGGTGAAATTCTTTACAAAACAACTGAGCTGGAACACCATCTGGAAGAACCTGCAGGCACAAGTACAATATCTCTGATAGTGAAATACATTTCGTCTAGGCATGGATGCAGCCATCCAAAAGGCATACGAACTAGGTCTATGGTATGGACACAACCAATCCAGCTAATAAGACCATGATAATGATAAAGGTATGGTCATGGCCACCCATGAAGACTCAGGCATGGTCGCAGCCATCCATTAGTGAGTCATGTAATCACGAACCAATCCACGCAGCCCAAACATGTGTGATCTGAGTTCGGGGTCTTGAACCCAACCAATCATAGTACAAATTCTAACATGAGAATAGAGGTACTAAAGTTGAGCATGATAGAAAATCACTTGATTATCGGTCGATGATGTAAACCGTTAACAAGTGCAAGAGAAACCACCAATAATTCCAATGGTTCTCAAGGTACTATCCAGTACAATCCACGAAGTGTGAAGAATGACCTAAATTCGAACACTTATGGAATCACCCAATCGACGACCAATGATGCAAGTTGACCGTTAGGTGTGAAGAACTTGCCATTGAGGCATGCAAGCTCCAAGGTACCAAGAGGGGGTCTCTAGATCAATCTCCTGGATAATGAGCTGATGTCGACAGGAGACGACTCGTCACAGGAGGGCCATAATGTTTCCCCCTTCAATGACATGAGATGAGGAACAAGAGGTAGATGGTGAAACAGAGTATCAGAGAAGGATATAGAGGTGTAAACTACAGAAGGATTATAGTCTTGAACATGTCAACGACACGACTTCGGAGGGTAGCAACATTTAAGTACCAGGGGATCAGAGGCTTAATGGAGACAACATAGATTAGATGGGATAAGGCTAAATGACAACCCAAACCCATGGAAGGCCAAATGACGATGTGTGGATGTCCGAACCTGACAAGAAGTAAAAGTGTCAATGTTCAAGAGTGACTTGTTGCCATAGACAATCAATGATAAACTTGTTGTTGAATCCAACCTAGTAATAGTTTAACGAGCCCTAGCGAGGAGAAGCTCGAGTCTCATCATGGTGATGAGTCCAATGTCATCATGGCTTAATGAGTCCAACATAGGTAAAAATCAGAGTCTTTTTCAAGTTTAGGGAGTTTGAAAAAGACACGGAAAAGAAAACTCCAGGGGGATCCTTTTTCGTAAATTTGTGCCTCTCGAGCCCGAAAAAGTATAAAATGGTACTCAAAAGAACCACTTGACCATTACGATCAAGGATTACATTTTGTGATTAGTGATCTCGACCCGAAAAGGGAAAAAATCGATCAAAACCACGTCGTTTCATAACCAATATCGAACCTGAAACAACAAAAGTCTGGCAATCTTTTCACTTTATACGGTCAGAAAAGAGCTCAAAGGAGACTGCCTTTTTAATTATATTTAATGAGTTAAAAAGGAAAACTTGGTAATATTTTTGTCTTTAAACATTTTTATTCTCTTTAACGAGTCAAAAAGGGAAAAATACTCGGCAATATTTTCATATTTTACGAGTCAGAAAAGAGCTCAAAGGTGACTCGTCCTAGAGGAACGAGTGGTATAAAGGGTAGCAACTGGTTCCGACAATGGTGGAACTGCTCAAAACATGTAATGGTCAAGAGGCTGCCTAATAAAACCACTCATCCCTGTGGTTCCTTAGGAAGGGAAAAAAAACCAAGTGAAAGCATATAATCGGCCAAAGAGATGGTGGCAATTGAATGAAACAACCAAGGCTCATCTAGCAGAATTTAGCGAATAAACGACAATCACGAGATGTAAAGCAGGTATGGGTTCATTTTTACACAAGCTTGAACCATGGAGAACTCTGCTTGGATTTGGTTTCATGTTTATACAAGCTTGAAACAAAAAATCATGCTTGTTATAAGTTTGCATGCCCCCAGCATAATGATGTAAGTCAAGGTACATGCCCCCCAAGCATTCAATGAGGGGGATGGAATGAAGTTTCACTTTCGAGATCTTGGAAAGACTCGACTTGGATTATACGAGATCTTAATCAAAGACTCGATTTGGAAAAGGGGAGTTGTTTCATTTTTTTAATGAGGTTGACACAAGAACAAACTATCCTCATAACCCTTGCTTCATTTTTTAACGAGGTTGACACAAGATCAAGAACTTTCCTCGTAACCCTTGTTTCATTTTTTAATGAGGTTGACACAAGAACAAACTATCCTCATGACTCCTTGTTTCATTTTTTAATGAGCCTGACACAAGATTAGGAACTATGCTCAGGCCCTTGCTTCATGTTTTAACGAGGTTGACACAAGATCAAAACTATCCTCAATTACACCTGTTCATGGGCTATTTGAGAACATGGATCCCAAGAGGTCTTCGTGGGATGGAAGAACCATGCTCTAGGAGGAATACATGTCATGAGGCACTAATGACATATTGGGTTCCAATGCCCCCAATACATGATGTACGAGACCATCAGCACGATCATCAATAGAGGCAGAGATGGAATGGGTAGCCACATAATTGACCTGTGGCAAGGAAGGTACTACTTGCAAGCAAGAATCGATAGGGGATGATGGTTGCACAGGAGGCACTGAGTGACTAAAGAATGAAAATTGATCTATAGTCACCACTCTTCCATCGTGTGGAAAACAAATCACATGGAAAAGTGAAGAGACAAGGGCCCCCATGGCATAAACATAGTCATGGCCAAGGAGAAGACTGAAATCTAAAGCACCTTGGACAATCAATATGCCTATATAGACAGCTTTTCCTCCCAAAGTAATAGGGAACTTCAGAAGGATCCCTAAAGGTTAATTGGTTCCTCCGTCAAACGCTAACAGATTCTGTGTGACCGGCACAAGCTGTGGGGAGCCCAAAGCTTGCCAAGTAGTGGAAGGCATAAGACTAACAGATGCACCCTCATCCAAGACAGTGCTAGGTACTACATTGTCATAGGCATGTACTGTAATCTGAAAAGGCACATGGGATGGAAGGTGGAAGGCAGTCAAATGAGTCCAGTGGAAGGGAATGACTGACCTACTTGGTGGGGGAATTGTATGATTACCCCCCTGCTCTACAGGAACCGAAGAAGGACCCTCTTGACTAGTGAGGATAGGAGGGTCATTTTCGGACTCAATAGAATCTGACGAGATGAGAAGAACATGAGCATGATGCTCTTCTGAAATAGAGTGATCAACAGGTAGTGAACCCAAGTCGACACTCTCTCCGACCAATGGTTGGTTTGGAGCAGGCTTGGCATGGCTAGGTTTGGAAAGAGGAGGACGAACAAGAGAAGAATCAAAGTCAATCTCTTTGTCGATAGGGAGAGGGTCTAAAGGGAGCCTCTAATAACCAATGAGAAGTTGGGGTGCAGAAGCTATAAGACTTTCCAAAACGGTGGAAGCTTTATCCATGAGCGGACAAAGGTGAAGGGGATGGTTGCCTTCACATAGTCTACAAGGGAATCGAATCTTCCCTTTCTTCTTACTGTTTCCAGTTGATAGGGTAGCATCGCTATGAGGTTCAAAGGATGATGAGGGATGAGCCGGATCATGAGACCATACTTTTAAGATCCTAGGAATGCCAGGACAATCACGAAGAAGATGGTCACCCTTGCAAAATTTAAAAGGAAACTTAACCTTCTGCGGAGGAGCAAAATGTGGTCTGACTTGAGATGTACTCGGAGCAGTAGCTGCACAGGTGGCCTCATGTTGATCAGACTTCTTCTTCTTCTTCTTCTTAGTCTCCTGTTTACTAGATGTGAAACTCTCACCATGCGAAGGAGGAGGGGAGGTGGAAGAAACAGGGGAAGAAGGCATAGGCTCAACCTTGGAATCATCATGTTGTGGTTCAGATGAAGGAGACAGTGGAATAGGAGAAATGATGCTCGGGACCACCGAGGTTGAAAACAACCACACAGGCAAAGTGATGGTTAACCCTAGCAAAGACAATGTTGCCATATACGGAGCACTGGCATTTCCAAAAGGCGGAATGGACTAGGATTTCCATCTGGAGGAAGACCTGGGCCGGCATATTCAGGGGATGTTGCCATATGGAATGAGCCTAAAAAAGACTCTTCTCACAACCAAGAACTTGAAATATTACCAGGAATATTTCGTGGGCAGTAAATTTTATGACGCAGGAACAAAACTTGACCCTTTCATGTTTCAAGAGTCGAGAAAAGGACAAAAAGGTGACTCTATCTCTTTCGAGGTTTAATGAGCCTGAAAGGACAAGTGCTTATATGGACCTTTTCTTTTAGGGAGTCCGAAAAGGAACTAAAGTGACTACTCTAGAGAACTAGGCCAACGGTTTACCAAACAACCTGTAAAACTACATGTACACCTTGGTAGCCAATGAAAACCAAGGACTTTTCGTATGGCAATCAATCTTCCCAAATGCTGTTTTTGGTGAGTTACAGTTTGCAAGGCAGCAAACACAGCTTGCTAGGGATAAAGGATGATAAACCTAGTGGGGTCTCCCAAGATATACTCGACAGTACGTGGGAGAACAATTCCGTACTAGACTGCTATTGAGTCACAGAAGGAGGAATCACCCAACCTTGAGTGAAAACAATATTGACTAGGTTTAATGACGTCGGAGCATGTCTCTAGCCTAGACCTCTAAATAATGAGTATTATGTTCCAATGTATTGTTATATTTATTTAGTTCATTTTAAGGTTGATCTTTAATTATGTTTCAGTTTCAGGCCCTACCATGTGTATATAACAAAACCTAGGATGCAACTAAAATGAGTGAAATATCCTTTTCCTGCAATGAACACCTACCTACAGAAGGGTAGAGATTTCATTCCCAAACCAAGAAAACCAATACAAGCGAATGCAAACACTAAGAACCACAATGCATCAATACACTAATATCACGATGCATCGATGCTACTAATGAAAGATGTAAAATTCGCTTTCCAATTTCTCAAACATGAAAATTCATAATGCAAATGTACTTTCACTTTCGTACGCTAAATGAATGAAAACTTTTGATTTTCTTTTTTATTTTGAATTTAAAGAGACAAACAAGCAAGTGTGAACTGATCGATCCAAACAATTGTAATATATGCTTGGTAGTGAAGAAATCAAATCAACATAAAAAATTGGTTCAATAATCGACACTAAAAATCAACCAGCAAGAAAAACAAGCAGCGAAAGAGTCTCAAGCAAATCACAAGACAGTTGTGGATGAACCTTGAATAGACAAGTAACCCAAGCAAACGGTTTCTTGATGAAACTTCTAAAGGGCTAGGTCACATGGTCTAAAAACACAAGACTCACTCAATGAAATCAAAGGGATAGTACCCTAACCAAAAGAAATTAAAACAAGCTAATGAGAGACAAGAAACAATAGGGGTTAAGCAAGATTGATGAATTTAGGAGGTAAAGTTATAAAAACAACTTTACAGGAATCATCGCAAGTGTTACACCGACAACTAGAGATGTCATCACAAAAATGGAGACCATCGCTAGTGATGCACAGACAACTTGAGATGTTATCGCTAAAATGGAGACCATCGCTAGTGATGCACAGACAACTTGAGATGTCATCCCAAGTTTTACACTGAAAAATAGAGATGGTCACAGAAATACACCTATTTTCCGTGATGGTGCGATTTCAAGAGTCGTCACAGGAATTAAACTAGCAACCCGATATCATCGCGTGTTCAAAGCTATAAAGTGGCGATGACGTCGCGATTGTACATGTCTTTTCTGTGATGATCCAATTTCAGGAGTCGTCGCAACTATGTGACATTATATAGCGATGCACAGGATTTTACAAAAGAGTAATCGCGATGTCAGTGCGACTGTTAGACTATGTTTCACGATGATGTAAAAAACAATGGCAAACGAGCCAAAAACTCCCAAACCAAAACCAACCAATCTAGAAGATAATAAAGAGATCTCCCAAATCAACCCAGGTGACCCAAAAGACTGCTAATTAATCCCCAAAAGCAAAGACAGACCAAATCCAAAATCAAAACAAGAGCAAAGATAAAAACATAGGATAGACTTACCAGTGGAGTTGCCAATTTGTGATGCAGGAAAATGTTCCCTCTACAGACAGAGGCAACCCCTCTAGCCCTAGAGTGGGTCTAGTCACAAACAAGGATAGATCAACAATAACTTTCCTTAAACAGTCAAAGTTGGAGGACTACCTCAACCGGTGGTCGATGGAGTTCCATTGCGCTGCTCCAGCTTTCGCTTCCTTCTCCTCAACAGGCGATCAACCTGAAATAATGAAAAGGAAATACAAAAAAGCACGTAACCAGAAAAAAAAAATGAACTATTTACTCACAAAGTCAAGAAGTCATGAGCATTAGAGAGCATTTGTTTAGTATAAGCATGCTTGACTTGGACACATGACACAGTGAAAGGACCGGGAGTGAAGGCGGTGATAAATTACTGTGTAACAGAAACCTCACCTCCTATCCATCATACTCCTTTAGTCTTATCAATCACTCCTCAACCCTCTATCATTCAGACTGCTAGTACTCTTTTAGCCACTACAGCTATGGCAGGTCCACAAGCACCTACCAAAATGAAAAGAACCATAGCTACTAGGTATGGACCTCTAATACTGCCCACTCCTTCGAATGCCATGCCTACTGGAGAATATCAGAAATATAGGCCTAACTTCACTGGGACTGAAGGTGATACCGCTAAAGAACATCTTGAGTCATTTTATGGCTATGTTGATAACCTGGACATTAGTGAAGATGATGTCTGGATGTGAGACTTTGTCCAAAGCCTAGATGGAGAGGCTAGAAAATGGTTCAGATAACTAACCCCAAGATCTATAGTAGATATTGAGGCTTTAGATGATGCATTTCTAAAGCACTAGGGGGATAAGAAGGATCTCCTCTACTAGCACACTGACTTTGGCAACTTAAAGAGAGAAAATGGTGAGTTGTTGTCCGATTTTAATAAGAGGTTTAACCATATGTACAACAAGATACCAGCTGAAGTAAAACCCACTACTACCTTTGCTAAATTCACCTAAGCCAGTGCTTTGGATTCTGACTTCTGCCTACTATTGAGGGAGAGATGATGTGCTACTTTGGCTGACATGAAGGATGCAACCTTGGAACTAGAATCAAACATTATGGCCACAGAGCAGGTCAAGCGAAATGTTGATAGAAGAAGACAGAGGGGTGATTCCTCATCATCTTCAGACCCCAAGATAGATAAATGACCAAAATGATAGAGTCATTAGCTTCTAAAATCTCCAAATTAAAGGTTGAGTAGCACCCTAGGAAGGGAGAGTTCCTAAATAAATTTTCTCCTAGAAATCCAAATTCAAATCCATATAGAAGAACTAATGAACAGTTGCAGATTTTGCAAAGAAGAAAAGATGCCAATAAATACCAAAGGGTGAAGACCCCTTTTCAAAATGCAGTCATGGAAGAAGAGAAAATTGAAGAAGATGATGAGATCCATTTTCTAGAAGACAAAGGCAATGCTTCCTTTTTGACCTCAGCTACCTATGAAAAGTCATTATTCCATGACCAGATCATCTAAGAATGGGATGGTGAAGTTGCTCTACAAACTGAAGATCATCAAAGATATAATCTGAGGTCAAAGATGAATAATTCCAAGGAAGCTCCTATTCAAAGAGTTGTTTTCCCTGCAGTACAACAAGCTAATAAGCAAAAGCAACCAGTAGTTGATCCTATCATCCTCAAAGATCTAGCCACAGAGGTAAGAGGCCTTGACAAGTCCCCTTCTTCTTTCAGTTTTCAATTAGAAATTTAGAAGCTAAGAATACCTATGCCTCTGATTGAACTAGTGAAGAATGATTCCTTCAAGAAATATATTCTTGAGGCTCTTTAGCCTAAAGCCATCCAAGCCTCTGCTGACTATGTAAATCTGCAAGATAACCAACCAGCTATTATTCTCAGCCCAATGATTGAAAATTGTGAAGACAACTCCCCATCATTCTATGTTTCTCTATTTGTTCATGATAAAGTCCTTCACAATTTCCTTCTGCACACTGGATCTAACCATAATCTAATGCCCAAGGCTGTCATGGATAAATTGGGTCTTGACATCACGAAGCCTTACCATGACTTGTTTTCTTTTGACTCTAGAAAAGTGGAATGTCTGGGACTAATCAAGAACCTAGCCATCACTTTGTCTCAGATGCCCACGAAAAGCATGATGATGGATATTATGGTAATAGATGTCCCCCCCATGTTTGGCATGTTACTTTCCAAGGGCTGGATCAAGAGATTAGGTGGAACATTGCAAAATGATCTCTCCTATGCGACTATCCCAGTTCTTGGAGGTGAAAGCAGGAGGTTATACAGAGAAGCTCAGATGACTTATATAATCAGTGATGAAGGGAATCTCACCAATCATCCCATCTATGCTGTTGACACTGATTTTGGAGCTTGTTTCCTTCAGATTGAAGAATCTCAGTTGACCTCCACTCAGCTTAAAAAACCACTTTACCAGATCACAAAGGAAGAAGGCCCACAGATTTGCGACATGTTCTTTGATGGGGCTTACTCTAAGGAAGTTGAAGGAGCAGATGTAGTCCTTGTGTCCCCCACATAGGAATGCATTGATTCATCTTTTGTATTAACTTTTCAGGTAAAAATCCAAGCAAAACATCCAAGGCTGAAAGCATATAGAGATGAAGTGAAATATAGACCATCTCTTCCTGATAATGTCAAATGCTAGAAAGTTTTTGAAGTAGATGATCAAATTAATAGGATTTTTCAAGTCTTTCATGATTCTACTGATATACACATTGACTAGGAGAAAGGAACCTTTGATAGAAAGGTAAAAAGGGTCAATTTTCAGCTTGGTGATTGTTTTCTCAAAAGGGATGCATTAAAGGAAGGAGGAAATGTTTTTGGTGTCCCAGTCAATCGACTCTTCTTCAAACATTATTTCGGTTAAGACTTTCAAGCCTTGTTATTGTAAATATGTTTTTTCAAGTTTTTATTTCATGCTAAATAGACTCCATGCCCAATGCAACACTAGGAGGAAGATTTGATCTTGTTTTTTACATGAAAGGCATTGCTCTGTAGTTCTTGAAACCTCACAGGGAGGCTTTCATCCCTAGAAGGAGCCAGTGTTGGCTTTGCTGGCATGTGGCCCAAAAATGGATCCAAAACACTCTCAAAGTCTCCAAAGTTTTCTTAAATTCATGCAAATGGATCCAAATATGCTCCAAAACACTCCCAAAGTCTTCAAAAGTGTTTAAGATCATCCAAAGATCGAAACAAGCGAGGGAGGATATCCCTTGGAAGGGAGGAAAAACACTATAAAACCATGAAAAAACCAAATCATAGGCTTAACGATGCAAATGCATGACAGTCATCCGATCTGGCTGATCAATGGTCCAGATCTAATCAGCAGATCGCATCGGCAGTCGCAATCGGCGATCGCAATTGGAAGTTATTGGTGTAGACCAGGTGGAATGAGCGATTGCAATTGACAATTAAACATGGATCATCGATCGCGCGCGTAGATCGACAGCCCACGTTACATTGGTGGATCGCAATTGGAGAAACATTAAGGGGCAGGGCCTTTACATATATATCTATGCAGCCCGATTAGTGGATCCGACAGCATTATAAATGATATTTCATAGGATTTCAGGTCTGTGCCAAAGCCATTTTTAATGTATTTTTCATGTATTTCATTATATAACGAAATACAAAAGGAAGCCTTGGGTAGTGCTGATGCGATGAAGCCCGGACCCAAAAGGGTTTGGGAATGAAAATATATAATATTTCAGGTCCACCGAAGCCAATTTTCATGTGTTTTCAATGTTTTGTGTCTATTTCCAAATACAAAGGGAAGCAAGGAACTAGGTCACTTGTGATAGGTGATAGAAACCCAAGGGTGGACTCGAGAGAAGATAAGCCATGTATGAGGACTTTTGAAGTTCAGAAAAGCAAAAATGAGAAAGCTTGCAGTGTTTTTGTGTAAAACAGAAAACACTAACTATTAAGAATTTTAAAGGGAAAAAAATGGCCCGAGGACCCTTTCCACCACATAGCATAGTCTGGGAGATAGATTGCCGGGAAAGCAGAGGTCGAAAAGTGATCATGGAGCCACAATACATGCAGCTCATCAAAACAAACATCATGGGGCATCTCTGGCATGAGAGAGATCCCTGCTAGCACAGCCAAAAAATTAGAATGTGGTTATTTCTCTATCAAAAGAAGAAAACCTCCAAGCCATGCTTGCCTATTCAGGGAATCAAACTGTTAAAATGACAAAGAGGATAGATCAAGACACTCTGAGCCTCAGAAAGTGTAGGAGCATTGTAAAAGGCCTATAAAAAGCTGAAAACTAGATGTAACAAGGGTTCAACTTCTAGAGACTATTGATACTTTGCTACTCAAGCTTCTCATCTGCATTCATTAGCAATACAAGCTTCTTTTGTTGTTATATGTTCAATGTTCATTTTCTCTTCTGTTCTAAGATTGCACTTGAACAGTTTGTTCATGCTTCTTTTGTATCTAATGCCAGATAATTGTCATCTTATCTCTGCATTGATAAATTAGATTTGCAATCTCATTTGCTGCCTGTAGCTAGCCATTCATATGCGTTTATATATATGCATCTACCAGTATGGTCAGTATTCTCCATCCATTCATTGAATATACAAACTATTGAGCATTAGTGGTCTAAAGCCTTGTAATCTGAGGGTGTTCATGCATGTCTTGAGTAAACACATAGTTTAAATGGTTATCTGGCTTGATCCAAACCGTCATTCATACCAATAGTTCATAGAAAAATATTGAAGATTATATGTTAGTAGAAATCTCCAATATGCAACCTAGGAGAACTTCTTGGAGAGATAAAAATCCCTAAGATAGTTTTTTTCTTGAAGATGGTCAGGAGCCAATAGCCAACAATGCCTTGCATCCACCATCTAGATCATTGTTCCATTTCTCCACCAACTGAGCCATCCATGTGGTCCCTCACCCATTTGCCATGATCGTATGTTTGAAGGTGGACCTTCTGAACCTAAAGGTATGTCTTGTAATTTGGTAATTGAGTATTGTAGTTTGCTTATCATGGACACTTATGGGCATGGATTAATGAGGGAATTGGGTGTAAAGAATGGGTTAGGTCTTGTTGTGGCCACCAACAACCCCCCTTCTTACTTAGTGTTATTACTAATACTAAATAAGTGGGGACCCTTAGTCAAAAAATTTAAAAAATGAATTAGTGCTTGTATTTCCTTTTTAATAAAACTTACCATCATAAACATAGTAAAATACCTTTGAAAAATCTAAAAAGCTTAAGTTTCATGATGATGAAAGATAAAATCATTCCTTAAGAAATATCGCATCATGGAAAGGATAACAGGATGCCTTCTTACAAGCCAAACTCTAATATTGCAAGATTGTGATGAGAGATTACATATTAAAAATCATATATATCGCATCGCATGCCTTAAAATGCACTTACACTGAAAAGCCACAAAAAACACCGATATGCAATGACGCATATCACAAAATCGCACCTCGCAAGAAATACATTAACACAAAATGGTGATACACTACGATTATGCGATATTGCGACCATGTGATGTTGCGATAGAGCGGCAAAGCGATCTTATGAAAGAATAACAGAGTGATATTGCAATATTGCGATCTTGCGATAATGCAATGCAGCGATCTGCAATATTGTGAAACAAATTGCAAAATCACTCCATCGCAAATCTTTCGGCCCATTATTCAAGAAAAACTTTTTCCATAAACCGAGACCTGGTTATGTGCTTTAATGCTAATTAATGAGTTAGTTGCCAGCTGCTAATGAAATATGATTTTGTGTTTATTGAAGAGCCAATTCACGTAAGGTGGTATATTTTTTCATGTCTTTGGCATCTAAAGCTTTCCCGACACTATTCCTTATCATTACTCTCACCTCACTTGTAAACTATAGGAGTGAAGAACAAAGAAATATACAAATCAGTATACAAGATACTATGGGGAAGAAAGGCAAGGCTCCGATGTTTGAAGATAAAGAAATGGCGCCCTTGTACACAGAAACCGCTTGTAACAGAGATGCGGGTATTATCACTTGGGAAGGCATGTATAATCTACTTGAGGAAGAGAATCCCAAGGTAATGGAGTTTATGGCTACTGCAGGTTCACAAGGTTCTTCTGAGGCATCAGTTGCATATTTTGCCTGTTCGTTCTTGCACCGGGTAGTGGCAAGGCCCAAAATTCTCCCCTTCACAGATATGGTTAAATGGGTACTGGACAACGCAGACAAAAACAGATAGTTTAGGACTCATGGTCAAGAGCTCATGGAATCATTATTTTCACAAAATTTCAACTTTACATCCGCTAAAAGAAAGCACACAAGAAGCAAAAAAACGCACCAAGGAAGTCTGGATCAAGAAACGGAGGCAGTTTCCGATGCACGATTAGCGCTTCGCTAGGTAAAAATTCTTGAAATGGAAAGCCTCTAATTTCTCAGCTACTTGTAAGCCCCAGAAATTCAGAAAAAGTATGTTAAAAATAAAAAAAGTAAAACAATGGTAATTGTCATAAATATCTTCCAAATAAGTCTGTATATAGGTATAGTAGCTGCAAGTAGACTGGAAACAGAAGGCCCAAGAAAAGGTAGAATCGATCAAAATATTAACTAAGCTGAATTGGGATTCTTACTGGGCTAATTTAGTGAAACCACACAGCCAGTGTATGACTCTCAAATGCATCATTAATTCTGCCGAAAAGATGGTACCAGCTCTTGCCGATTCCGTTTTTGCAGCACAGTTAAAGGCTGGAGTTGGGCAACTAACTCTTCTCAAACAAATGCTGAATGCTTGCGATATTAAGGAGCAAAATACAAAAATAGTTAGATGTTAGATTTAATTTTAGAAATACTTTTGCTTTATTTTGCCTAGAAAAAGGACTGTCATTTAAACCATATCCTATATTTTTGTAATAAGTTATTTTTAGTCTTAGTTAGTAGTATTTAAACCCTTCTCATGCATTTAGAGAAGGGTCCAGATATTTATCAAAAACTTGTCCTCAGAACATGCACTTTTTCACCCTCTGAGGAGGTTTTGATGAATGAATGGAACATGATTTATTGATTTTTGCATCTAGTATCTGCTACTGATGTTGCACTTCTGTACTCTTAGTGGATGTTGGATTAAGAGTAGATAAATTGTTATCGCTTGAAGCTCATGAGTAGAACTAGCTATAAATGGTACTTTTATCTCTTAACTATTTCTATCTTTTGTGTTAAAGTGATATTCAAGTTCAGTTGTTTATATATTAATGCATGAATGCCTGAGTTATCATTTGGCACTTTTGTATAGTGATAGCTA
Organism: Pinus taeda; assembly: GCA_000404065.3. NCBI lineage: Eukaryota > Viridiplantae > Streptophyta > Pinopsida > Pinales > Pinaceae > Pinus > Pinus taeda. The sequence continues at coordinate 100,898 of APFE031244043.1, forward strand.
TTTATTTATGCTTAATGTATGAGTAGCTTATTGTGCGATATGTTTTTCACAACTGTTTTGTTTAACTTTTATAAGAAGTGGTTTATCTATATTGAATTCTTTTCTTATGATAGTTGAATGATATTTATTACCGATTGTTATTTGAAATCATTTTAGATCGCATAATAGAAAGATTACATCCCGGGTTAGTATAGACTTAAATATTTCTATTTATTAGAATACAAATGCATGTTATTAGATTAAAGTTAGAATTAGAGCATCTTAATTAGGAACTGTTAGGTCAGCAATATCAAATTCTACACACACACACTCATAAATTGGGAAACTGGTCCCATATCCCTAGTCGAACCCACCACACCAAACAGAAAAGGAGCTGCCAACCAAGGTCCGGACCAGGTGGGTATCCCCCTTGTTGTAGTCCCGATTTTTAGGGCTTCAACATATTTTGCGCTAGAAGGAGGGCCTCGAATTATGAATGGAAAGTAAGTCCAAATCTAAATACCATTTTGAGAGCAAATTTCCCTCACCATCTCCCCCGACTTCTCCATTGCATTTAGAATCTTTAAATCCAAAGCCAGAAGTCATAGGATCAACAACCACTGCTACAAACCCTGACATTTCAGAACAATCTACTATTGAACCTCCTGAAGTTGAATCTTTGATTCACAAACTTCAACGATTTTCTATATCTCCTCAAAGATCTGATAAATCTCAAGACAGCGTGACTTCACAATATAACCCTGCTCATCCTTTGACCAGATTAAAGAGTGAAAAGTTTGGTGTTCAACCAACTAAGTTACCCCTACCCACTAGGAAGAGAGCAAGGAAATCTCCTAAAGGGTCCGATAGTGAGACTCTTTCATCATCATCATCCATCTCAAATTCCTCACCGCGAAGTCAACCATCCACTCCTCAACTTCATATCATTGTCCACCAGTCCACTGGTACTTCCGCATCACCTTCTCAATCATCTAGAGTCATAATATCCTCATCTTCCCAACTGTAGGGATCACCGTCTACACGTCCCTCTATTAGTAGATCAATGATGGCCCAAACTCCATGGAATAACCTAGGGACAGTGTTAATGCCTGCACCCTTGAGTCAGCTACCAATCCATCTTGAAAAATGGTTGCCTAAGTTTAATCCTGAAGCAGGCATGCTAGCGGAAGAACATATAAATAACTTTATGCTATCCATAAATCTCAATGGAGTTACCAATGAAGATGTTATCATTCGACTCTTTCCTTATACTCTTCAGGGAACAGCCGGATCATGGTATTTTTCATTACCATATGGATCTATCACTAGTTGGGATATCTTCCGAGAACAATTCCTCATTAAATTTGGTGATGATAGGCCGACAGCGATGTTAATCAGTGACCTGTCAAACCTTAGGGCCGAGTCAAAAGAACCTATCAAAGATTTCAATTTACGCTTCAATAAACTATTAAATAAAATTCCTACTACTTCCAAGCCCAGCGAATAAGTGCAAAGTGGATGGTACATCACTTCTTTACCATCAAACATAGCAATCTTCGTGGACAGGGCTAACAAGGCAACTTTAGTTGAAAATATGAAAGAAGCAATAGCAGTAGAGAAGTGTATTATAGCCCTTGAAAAGAAAACAACGATAGAAGAATGGAAATCCAAAAAGGTTACTTTCAAAGAAGATCCCAAGAAAAGACAATCGAAAGATCCATTCAATTTAGAAGGATTGTAAAACGTTTTAAAGACCATCTCTAACGAGATGGTTGACATTAAGAAACAAGTGCTAGAAACTTCTTCAAAAAAGTCGTCTAGACCTTTTAAAAGAAACCCTTCGATTGATTCAAAGCCCCCCAATGTTATTACAAGCGCTGAATCCGAAGAAGAAGAAGAGTGAATCGCTATTGAAGAGAAAACCGATGAAGAAGAAGTTGTAGAGTTACAAGGAATGTGGGATTTCATCCTCCCACAAGAAGAAGATCAAGAAGCATCCCCAGTTAGTACACGAAGTAGAAATCAGCTTGATCCTCCTCAAACTACCCCTAAGCCAAAGAGCGCAAGCTCGACAAAGAAGGATAAAGTCATAGCCAAGAAAATGACATCCAATGCGACTCAAACTAGCCCAGTCCAAATAGATTCATCTACTCCATCTAAAACTCTGATCGTTTCGGATGAAATGGAATACAATATTATAGAAGATATGAAAAAGACTAGGGCCAACATCACTCTTTATGAATTGAGCAAGTTGAAACACCAACAAAAGATACTTTTGAAAGAATTACATGCTATGCCAGTTGCACCTTTTCCTACCGCTGTAATATCTCAAGCTTCCCATGACATGGGAAGACCTCCGACTAATGTGATTAACAAAGTTGATCCAAATGACATCGTGTTAATTGGAGGAAGATCCAGATCTCATACTCCCCTGTTTCTTCTTACTTATGAAATTTTTAATAAAAATGTGCATAATTGCTTAGTTGATTTTGGAGCTTCATCGAATATTTTACCAAAATCAATATGTACAAAATTGAACGTTCAACCACAAAAATCTGTTGTGCGCATAGTCCAGCTAGATCGATCGCAAGTCGAAGTGATTGGCAAATTAAATCAGGTTACCATAAGGCTGTCATCCAACCCAAAGATATGTCAAGTTATCGACATTTTAGTTGCTGATATTATAGAATTTTATGGCTTAATTCTTAGCAGAGATTAGTCAGAAAAACTTCATGGATACTTCGCAACTGACTGGTCGCACATGTGGCTGCCTTACAATGGTAAACCTAATCAAATAAAAGTTGAACAAGAAAGACATCATAAATACATAGTAACGGAGCTAGAGGGGGAGAATGAACTGGTAGCATATAAAAATAGTATTATTTGCAATTATTCAGTAGATTCTTTCCTAGGGAATTTTAATGCTCATACGTCACCTTATTTAGAACATTCTGTTTTATCCCAAGTCGAAAACTTTTCTCAAACGGATAGTTCAAAATGTATTAAGTTTTTAGATAGTCCTATAAATAAATCTTTATTTTGGAAATTATTTTTTGATAGTTCTAAATCTAATGAAGGAGCAGGAGCAAGATGTGCGCTAGTTAGTCCAGAAGGAGATAATACTATGTTAACTTGTCGACTCGAATTTGATTGCACCAACAATACCATAGAATATGAGGCTTTAGTCCAAGGGTTGTACAAAGCAATCAGATTAGACATCAAATACCTTCAAGTTTTCGGAGATTCTGAAATTGTAATCAGACAAGTACGTAATACTATACATTATCTATCACGTCATCTAAAACATTATCAATCTTTAGTTCAAGATCTGACTCAACACTTTATAGAATTTAATATTTTACCAATTCCTAGACTCCAGAATGCAAGTGCAGACCTTTTAGCTAACGTAGCTTCCAAACTTATCCCTTCAAAAGATTTTAGCCCTGATAGATTCTTAATAGAATTAATCTTTAGACCTTCTATTCCTGATAACATTACAAATTGGAGAAATTTCAACGACGATCCTGACATCATGAGTTTTCTCACATCTGAAGGATCCTACACCAATCAAATAATTGATGAAGACCAACATGATCAACAATTGCAACAAGATAGCACTAACAATGCTATACCTAAGTCAGTAGTCAAATTAGAAGACCTTTATGATTTAAAATATCAGTTTAAAAGATCTACCAATTTGAAACTTCAAAGTTCAACTTTGAACTACGAATTAATAAATCTAGGAACTAATACCAAACTGCAGAATATCAATCTAGGCCTTGGCCTAGCTCTTAAAGAAAAATTAGCATATATTCATCTTTTGAGACAACACAAAAATGTTTTTTCTTGGAACTATGATGAACTTAAAACGTATGACACTTCCATCATCCAACATACTATTCCAATGATAGATGATGAAAAACTGGTCCAACAAAAGTTGAGAAAAATCCATCCCAATCTAGAAAACCAGATCAAATCTGAGCTCAACAAGTTATTGAAAGCCAAAATAATCTTTCCCGTTCGACATTCCAAATGGGTCTCAAATATGATTCCAGTTAGAAAGAAAAATGAAGATATTAGAATCTGCATTGACTTTTGAAATCTTAATAAAGCCTGCCAAAAGGATAATTTTCCTTTGCCTCCTATGGAACAAATACTGCAGGCAGTCGTTGGGTTAGAATTAATGTCCTTCTTGGATGGATTCTCAGGATACAATCAAATGTTGGTACATCCTGATGATCAATTAAAAATCACATTTAGAACCAAATGGGGTACCTACGCATATCAAAAGATGCCCTTTGGTCTGATCAATGCTGGTGATACATTTCAGAGAGCCATGGATATCGCATTCAAAGGTTTAGTTAATAAATCTGTGGTAATCTATTTGGATGATATCACTGTATATTCCAAGAAATGAAGCAAACATCTTAGAGATTTAAAACAAATCTTCCAACATTGTCTAAGGTATGGAATTTCACTAAACCCGAAAAAATCATATTTCACATTAACTGAAGGAAAAATTCTAGGATTCATAGTGTCAAAATCTGGAATTCACATTGATCCTGACAAAATCAAGGAGATTTTCGAAATATCCCTACCTCACAACAAGAAAGCCATGCAATCTTTCTTTGGCCAGATCAACTTTGTAAAGAGATTTGTTCCAGATTTTTCAAGAATCATGTCTCCTTTACAAGCAATGATTAAAAAGAACTCAAACTTCAAATGGGGCCAAGACAAATATGAGGCATTCAATCTGATCAAGCAAGCAATTGTGAATGCTCCATCTTTAGCAACTCAAATTTTTTCAGAGCCTTTTATTTTATATACATTTGCATCTGATAGATCATATGCGACGATACTTACTCATGCAAATCAAGATAAGGCATAAGCCTCGATTGCTTTCTTCAGTTCAAATTTACAGGGGGCTGAATTAAATTATTCAGATGTGGATAAACAAGCTTATGCTATTTTCAAAGCAATTAAATATTCTAGACCCTTTCTACTCAAAACCGATACAAAAATCATAGTACCATTTCTAGCGGTAAGAAATATTTTAGTGCAGAAAGATGTGGGTGAGAAAAGAGCTAATTGGGTTACTGCCTTACAGTTATATGATGTGGAAATCACACTAGCACATATTGTAAAAGGTCAAGGCTTTTGAAAAATGCTGGTCGGAGCATCTCTTATGTTTGAAATACCATCTACAGAGATACAAATGTATGAGGTAAGCCTAAACGATAATAAGTCATTATATGCTGATATCATTTATTATCTAAAGAATGGATATGCTCCTTCACACCTTGATCATACCAAGAAAAGAGCTCTAAGGTTGAAAGTAAAACAATATCAGCTCCTAAACAATGTTCTTTTTAGAATAAATTATGATTATGTTCTCCTTAGATGTCTTGAGGAATTTGAAGCTAAAAAAGTTTTGCAGGAACTCCACGATGGGCCAACAGGTGGACACTATGCTGGAGATGCTACTGCACATAAAATCTTATGCGCAGGCTATTACTAACCCACATTATTCAAAGACTCGCATAACTACGTGAGGAAATGTCAAGTCTGCCAAACTGCTGCTGGGAGACAAAAGAAACCATCCTTGCCACTACAGCCAATCAACATTGAGCAACCTTTTGATCAGTGGGGATTGGATATAATAGGTGAGATCGTTCCTCACTCTTATAAACAACATAGATATATCCTTACAACAACAGATTACTTTACTAAATGGGTACAAGCAATTCCACTCAAGACGGTGAATGTTGAACATATCATTGAGTTCATAGACCAATTTATAATCACCAGGTTTGGGTTGCCTTCCACTTTAATGTTTGACAATGCATCATACTTTTCTAGAAATGAAATGACTGAATTTGCAAAAAGGGGTTTCAAACTTAAATATTCTACCAATTACTACCCATAGGTTAATGGGTTAGCTGAATCTACAAATAAAAACTTGAATCAGAATTATCAAATGAACAGTTGACCAAAATCATAAAAATTGGCATAAGTATTTAATATATGCTTTATGGGTGAACCGAATAATTTATAAAGCCTCCATCGACACTTCTCCATGCAATTTAGTTTATGGAAAACAAGTGGTTCTTCCAACTCATTTAGCAATTCCCTCTTTGTCTTTAGTTCAATATATTGATGAAGTACCAACTTCCTCCTTACAGCTAAGGCAAATGGAAATAATTAAGTTAGAAGAACAACAAGAACAGGCCAAAAGAACTCATGCTCATCATCAAGCATTAGTAAAAGCCTCTTTTGATTTGAATATGATGTCTAGAAAAGACTTTCAGATGGGAGATCTAGTTTTAAAATGGGACAAGGCTCACGAGGAAAAAGGGAAGCATAATGAATGTGGCTTGGCCCTTTCCAAATCATAGAAGTCATAGGTCCGTCCACTTTTATGTTGCAGGATTTAACAGGAAAAAGAGATTCTTTACCTGTTAACGGACAGATCCTTAAGAAATATTTTCCTTAGAAGATTATTCTTCTATTTTGTAGATTAGATTTTTATTTTCATAATAAAACCAGTTGTGGTTGGTTACATCAGGGATTTACGAAAAAGACACCAATTCTCTTTCAGATTTTGTTTTTTGCTTGTATAAATAGCAAATATTTTAGAAAATTGATCTTTATTATTGAAAGATATAGTTAAAGACTCTAGCCTAGAAATGATACTACTTTCAAATATAAAGAATTTGATGAAAGCAACCTTTAGTGAGAAATTGTTTTATATCAGTGAAATGAAAAGTATCAATAACAAAACAAAGATTCTTTGTAGAAAAGCTCTTTCCAAAAACTCTACTATTGTCGTCCAGAGCTATCTTAAGGAAACAATGACTTCCTCCATACTTAGGAAATTATGACTTTCAAAGAAACAATCCAAGGATACACTTTATCTTAAAGAGTAAGAGGTCTCATCACGAGCTGACTTTATCATAATCATAGATATTATAACTTGTTGACTTTGCCAATACTGCATACCACAACAGGGCAATGACTCAAGATTGTTAAAATCAAAAGACAAGGGGTCTCATCACGAGCCAGCTTGTTCAACAAAGTTATAAATCAAGTGAATGACTGTGTCATAAATTGGCCATCAAACCAAGACATTGTTCTTTAAGGATAAAAAAAAGAAAAAGAAAGCAATAAGTGTGCATATGGATTTCTCTTTGAAAATTGTATATTTCTCTAAGTAGGATACAGGATCATTGTTGGGTAACAGGTAACCCTGTCGAGGCTATAAACGCCTGCTAGCAGCAGAGGCTCCATCTACGACAAATGAGCATATTTAAAACTGATTTACAGAGAAGGCTTTGTTTTATCTTTATAAGCCAAGTAATGACTGATGTAGATACAAGGACTAGCTTGAGGGAGCAAATAATCAAAGTTGAAAAAAGAAGAGACAAAATATCATTAACAGGTTAAAGCATAATGTACTTTATCTCTCTATAATAAAGTTTAACTTTCTAGAAAATTTTCTGTTTTGGAAGTTTAGAAAATTCAAAAGAAAGACAGAGATAACTGGTTCTTCCAAGTGAATCGTCAATTGTTGTGGCCACCAACAACCCCCCTTCTTATTTAGTGTTATTACTAATACTAAATAAGTGGGGACCCTTAGTCAAAAATTTTTAAAAATGAATTAGTGCTTCTATTTCCTTTTTAATAAAACTTACCATCATAAACTTAGTAAAATACCTTTGAAAAATCTAAAAAGCTTAAGTTTCATGATGAGGAAAGATAAAATCACTCCTTAAGAAATATTGCATCGCGGAAAGGATAACAGGATGCCTTCTTACAAGCCAAACTCTAAGATTGCGAGATTGCGATGTGAGATTACATATTAAAAATCATATATATCGCATCGCATGCCTTAAAAAACACCGATATGTGATGACGCATATCGCAAAATCGCACCTCGCAAGAAATACATTAACACAAAATGGTCATATACTACGATTATGCGATATTGCGACCATGCAATATTACGATAGAGCGGCAAAGCGATCTTACGAAAGAATAACATAGTGATATTGCGATCTTGCGATAATGCGATGCGGTGATCTGCGATATTGTGAAACAAATCGCAAAATCACTCCATTGCAAATATTTCGGCTCATTATTCAAGAAAAACTTTTTCCATAAACCGAGACCTGGTTATATGCTTTAATGCTAATTAATGAGTTAGTTGCCAGTTGTTAATGAAATATGATTTTGTGTTTATCGAAGAGCCAATTCACATAAGGTGGTATATTTTTGCATGTCTTCGGCATTTAAAGCTTTCGCGTCACTATTCCTTATCATTACTCTCACCTCACTCGTAAACTGTAGGAACGAAGAACAAAGAAATATACAAAGTAGTATACAAGATACTATGGAGAAGAAAGGCAAGGCTCCGATGTTTGAAGATAAATAAATGGTGCCCTTGTACATAGATACTGCCTGTAACAGAGACGCGAGTATTACCACTTGGGAAGGCATGTATAATCTACTTGAGGAAGAGAATCCCAAGGTAATGGAGTTTACGGCTACTACAGGTTCACAGTGTTCTTCTGAGGCATCATTCGCAGATTTAGCCTATTTGTTCTTGCACCAGATAGTGGCAAGGCCCAAAATTCGCCCCTTCAAAGATATGGTTAAATGGGTACTGGACAGCGTGGACAAAAACAAACAGTTTAGGACTCAGGGTCAAGAGCTCATGGAATCATTATTTTCACAAAATTTCAACTTTACATCCGCTAAAAGAAAGCACACAAGAGGCAAAAAAACGCACCAAGAAAGCCTGGATCAAGAAACAGAGGAAGTTTCCGACTTCTTGAAATGGAAAGCCTCTAATTGCTCAGCTACTTATAAGCCCCAGAAATTCGGAAAAAGTAATTTAAAAATAAAAAAAGTAAAAGAATGGTAACTGTCAGAAATATCTTCAAAATAAGTCTATATACAGGTACAACAGTTGCAATTAGACTGGAAACAGAAGGCCCAAGAAAAGGCAGAATCGATCAAAATATTAACTAAGCTGAATTAGGATTCTTACTGGGCTTATTTAGTGAAACCACATAGCCAATGTATGACTCTCAAATGCATCATTAATTCTGCCGAAAATATGGCACCAGCTCTTGCCGATTCCATTTTTGCAGCACAGTTAAAGGCTGAAGTTAGCCAACCGACTCTTCTCAAACAGATGCTGAATGGTTGCGATATTAAGGAGCAAATACAGAAATAGTTAGATGTTAGATTTAATTTTAGAAATAGTTTTTCTTTATTTTTTCCTAGAAAAAGGACGGTCATTTAAATCGTATCCTATATTTTTGTAATAAGTTAGTTTTAGTCTTAGTTAGTAGTATTTAAACCCTTCTCATGCATTTAGAGAAGGGTCCAGAAATTTATCAAAAACTTGTCCTTAGAACATGCACTTTTGCACCCTCCGAGGAGGTTTTGATGAATGAATGGAACAGGATTTATTGATTTTTTCATCTAGTATCTGCTACTGATGTTGCACTTATGTACTCTTAGTGGATGTTGGATTAAGAAGAGATAAATTGTTATCACTTGACGCTCATGAGTAGAACTAGTTATAAATGGTTCTTTTATCTCTTAACTATTTCTATCTTTTGGTTTAAAGTGATATTCAAGTTTAGTTGTTTATATATTAGTGCATAAATGCCTGAGTTATCATTTGGCACTTTTGTATGGTGATAGCTATTTATTTATGCTTAATGTATGAGTAGCTTATTGTGTGATATGTTTTTCACAACTGTTTCGTCTAACTTTTTATGCGAAGTGGTTTATCTATATTGAATTCTTTTCTTATGATAGCTGAATGATCTTTATTACCGATTTTTATTTAAAATCATTTTAGATTGCATAACAGAAAGGTTACATCCCGGGTTAGTATAGACTTAGATATTTCTGTTTATTGGAATACAAATGCATGTCATTAGATTAAAGCTAGAATTAGAGCATCTTAATTAGGAACTGTTAGATCATAAATATAAAATTCTACACACACACACTGATAAATTAGGAAACTGGTCCCATATCCCAGTCGGACCCACCACACCAAACAGAAAAGGAGCTGCCAACCAACGTTTGGACTGGGTGGTTATCCCCCTTATTGTAGACCCAATTTTTGAGGCTTCAACAGGTCTATACTCTTGTTCCCTAGACCCCTTTTGGATATTAACCTTGGATTCTAGTGCTATGGGATCTCTTTTACTGACCATTTGGATTTAGGGATGGTATTTCACAAGAAACCCTTATTTTGGTTGCATGGTCTCACTCCCTTATTTGTGTATATTCCCCCCTTTTGACTTATTATTACCCCATTCATCATTTCTCCTAGCTGGGTACACATTCCTCCACTATATCCCCATAAGGTTAGCTTTCCCCTTCCCCTTGCCCACAGCTTGGGTCAGGCCTGAAAAGATGCCCTAAAGGTTGATGCAACAAAAAATAAGGATAAAAGCATAATTTGCCACATTCAGTAGGAATATATACCACAAAATGAAAAATATGTTCATGACAAACACATTTAGCACATGGGTAAAATCCAATACATGAGCTCTACCCCATCATCATGGCCATCACCTTGGTTCCTATAGGTTCTATGAGCCTCCTTCATCATATAGGAACCCATGATTGTCCGAACCCCCAGTGGGCAATGAAAAGCCCCACCTTAAGGGGGCATTCATTGCTATATCTCAGACATCGTGCTCTTATCCCTTGAGCCCTAAGCAGTTAATCAAGTAAAAATCATAAAAAAGGAAAAAGGAATATAAAGAAATGTGGAACTTTCATGGTTGGGGCACCTCATGTACCATGATTGCTCTCTCCTATACCTTATAAACCCAAGTGTAGGCTTCCCTTTTATTAGCTATCCTTGCACCCCAGCATGTGTACCAAGGCTTCCTCTTCTCATCTCCTAATTCATTCACCTATCTATCACATGGCACCACCTTTTATAGGATGTACCTTAAACATAGTATCCCCTTTAGAAGTAGAAAACACCTAATAAGGTACTTGGTTAACCCTGTTTGGTGTTTGGAAGACATTGGCACATCTCAAAGACCATTATGAAAGGGCATGCGATTATGAAGTCCCCACCTATGGTCCATGGTTCGTAAGCTCATTTACTTGATTTTTCTAATGACTTGTTGTACTAGAAGGCTAGGGGACACATTGGATCTTATGTAGGATTACAGATGGTCTCCATCTTGGGTTTGATCTCCCTATACAAGGTCCTAATCCTTCAAAGGGATACATTGGCACATGTAATGTGTGTGTTGAGAGCCATGGGCCTCCATAACAGTAGAAAACCCTCCATGGATCCCTATGGATGTTTAGAGATTGCTCGTGATTCACTGATTGGATGAGAAAGATGCACCTGTTTCACCTTTACCCAACGGGCCCCACATATGTATTCTGCACTTGGAAACTGACCCGGGAATTGTAGGATTATCATCACCTACACCATCATTAGAGCCCTTATCTACAAGCATCTTCAACTCTTTTGGAGAACAATGAGGTTATTATTGTGCCCCCACTGATCCAGATTTAAACAGGAACGCAATAAAATACAAAGATAACCATATACACAAAGATGCAGTGGAAATAATACTTCATTTCATTAGTGGAAAATACCGAAATATGCTTACAACCAGAAATGGAAATAAACCAGCTAGGGCAATGGCAGCTTATCTCTGAGAAGAGATGTGTGGCTACATGCCTCCGAACTGTGTTACAATGAGGCTCGAAGACCTATTTATTGTTGAGAAACAATGGAAAACCCTTCACATTCCAAAACCTGACCCTAGATGATGAAACACCAAATTGTGGGCCCCATTTTTGGGTAAGTTGGTACATCAACTTCCCGGGGTTGCGAATTGGTCGTATTATCTTCGTTTGATGCGCATGATAGCCCGTTGGAAAGATCTCTCCGAGGACTACGACAGAAAAGACGATTTTTAAACACAAAAATCATTGGCGGAAGATTTCCCAAAAAACATAGTTTAGGGCCTCAAAACGGCTCCAGAAGTTTAGGACCCGAAAAACTGCTAAAAATAGTAAACTGTGCTATAATTAACAAAACTGAAAAAACTGAAAGAAGCACTAGAGGGGATCCAAGTGGAATTAGTGGGTGGCCACCACTATCCACTTGGATCATTCCTCCCCCCTTAGGAAGAAATGGTCCCCATTGCGTTGAGTTCTTCCATGAGATGAGGGAACTTCTGTTGCACTTGGTCCCTGGTGAGCCACTTGCCCTGGTGAAGGAGTTGTCCTGCTTTG
>APFE031244043.1:113475-123530 GCA_000404065.3 Pinus taeda
TCGTAACTTTGGCATACGATCTCCGTTTGATGCGTATGATAGCTCGTTAGAAAGATATATCTGAGAACTACCACTTTGAGAAGGGAAACATCGGTCCATGGACCCATGTTTCCCCCAGATTTCCCAAAAAACGTCGTTTAGGGCCTCAAAACGACTCCGAAAGTTCAGGACCTGAAAAACTGCTAAAAATAGTAAATTGTGCTACAATTTAGGAAACTAAAAAGACTGAAAGAGACAGTTGTGGGGGTCCAAATGGGATAGGTGGGTGGCCACCAACATCCACCTGGATCACCCACACCCACTCGGAGCACCATAGGTTTATTGTTTGGAGAACAAGTGGCCAACCCCTTGTCCATCGCTTTTAAGGGTCATATTCTTCATTATGGCACCTATGGATCTCATCAAGCCTCTTGGAGGGCCCTACGACATGTATTATTCATCATTTGACCTCTTAATCGGCTCATCATTTCATTTGTGAGCTAGTTTGGTGAGCTTGTCACCAAAAATTAGTTAATTTGCACATCATTTTATTTTAGGGCCTATTGTAGGCCTAATTAGGTAATTATAACTCCTAATGAGTGTATAAATAGGAGTTAGATGAATTCACTTTGTATCATCACTTGACTTGGATCATCCTCTCTCTTGAGAACTTCACATTTTTCCTTGGAGGATATTTTGGGATCATGGATGAATTTTGATGTGTGGATTGGGTCTTCTTATCTTGGAGCTTCCTATATTGAAAATGTGTTGATGGTTTGATATATTTTCTTACATGTAAGTACAATTCTGATGTTATTTTCTTTCACTTTGCTGCATACATTGATCATGAGATTTTTGCTATTTTAGGGGTAGTTGTTGCATACATTTACGACATCAATGTGGAATTATGTCTCTATATATCTTATCTCTATGTATGAGCCATGTTTGATGAATGAATTGTCTTAGAGTTCAAAGTTACCTTGAAAATCCTTCTCCATTTGTAAGGAAGTATAAATGCTTTTAAGGTCACTTTTCTTCTTTTTCCCTTAACATTGTACGAAGTTGACTTTGAGAGCCTCCTTGAAACAAGAAATAAGATATTTCTCCTTGACTCCATATCCCCAAGAGAAATTATGCACTAATCCATCAAAAGGTGGTCACTTTAAACTTATTTCTTCATATATATATATATATAATATAATATATATAATATATATAATATAATATATATTTAATTATTTATTTTTTTTTTTATTTTTATTTTATTTTTTTTTTATTTTTTTTATTTTTATTTTTTTCTGGGTCTAGACACGTTGGGCTGCCCAGGGCATTAATTTCCTGGAAAAGTAGCCCTAGAAAAAGTTCGATCTCCTAGGCCCTATTGTGCAGGTGTATCCTCAACTTCTTCTCCAAATTTTAAGAAATTTTGATGGTGGGATTGTGAGATACCCCAAGCCCTAGGTCTGAGATCAAAATTTGTCTTGGTGTTCCCAAGGCTAGCACCTCACAAGGTCAAACTAACAATTTGAAGTGAAAAATATTGTTTTGATCATTTTCCCTGCCTTGTTTAGTTTAACATTATCATCAGTTGCTAGACTCCCTCCCCTTAACCTAGGATTGGTCCACTTGGTCTCATGTGGTCCCACAACTTTGAAAAGTCAAATATTTAAGATACATTTGGGAAGTAAAGTTCAATAAGGATTTTAGGATTAGGGAACTCCTTCATAAGGCATATTCCTCTAAACCTAACCCTCAAATCCCCACATCCTTCTCCTAGAAGACATTGTACCTTTCTTAGAAAGAAAGCAACCTCCATTCTTGACCCTCCTTTGGAAAGGGATTATATGGGTCACTTTATATCCACTTGTTGATTTATCCTTCATTTTTGACTCCATATATACTGAGTCTCCTCCCATCGTGAAAGTTCGTAAATAGTAAGGAGGCTCAGCGAAGGTGATAGAGGTGACCAAGTATCCATCTGTTGCCTTTGGTCTAGCATTGACCCTTTAGAAATCCACTTTAGGTCCCCTGCTAATTTGAGCAGTAACAGGGCCTTGTGTATTTCAACAATTCCATCTAATGCATACTTAGTTTTGTGCCTTGGAAGAGTTACTAGTTCCAAGGTATTATTTTCCATGAAGGAACGATATTCTTCATCCATTATTGTTTCCCCAATATTGATGTCCTAAATATTTTACAAACGTTTTTGGATTATGATTCTTTGAAACATGAACCAAAATAGAAGAGGCTCCTTGGAATTGTTAACGAGTACAACATTGATCTCTAGGATCACCAACAAGGTCATCAACTACTTCATCTATTGAATGGATCCATTTGGTAAGTTGTGGTGTTGGTGTAAGTTCACATTACATGGAACCATTTGGAGGAATGTGAGAAGGTAGAGGTGGATTTTATCATTAGTGTCATCATTTGAAGAAAATAATAGAATAGGAAGAGAAGGTGGTATAAATGTCAAATATGGCTTGCAAGCCAAAGAGGGAACAATTGTTGAACTAGTCTTGTAAGCCAAGATATTTTCATAAAATTTAACATATCTTAAAATTATTATTTCATTATAGTGAAGTTGAAGAAGTCTATAACCTTCTACACCTTAATAACATCTAACAAAAGTTCACTTCTCACTTTTAGGCTATAAAACTTTCCTTTTTCATTAAGAATGTGAATCCATGCTAAACTACCAAAGATACAAAAGTAGCTGACATGTAGCTTAATGTTAATCCATTCTTATTCTAATGTTATGTTTATTAAAGCCTTCGCCGAAGTGCAATTTTCCATATAATTTGCATAGTTGATTTCTTCCACTCAATAATGAGGAATTCATCTATTAGATTGAATCATACAATTAGTTATTTCCTTTAATGTACTCTTATTTATTTTAGCAACATCATTTTATTATGGTGTATATGGAACAATATATTGAATTTTAATTCCCTGTGCAATGGAGTAAGTTGTGAATTTATGATCGATATATTCACCTCCATTGTTTGTTCTTAACATTTGTAGTACATGTCTAGATTGTTTTTCTACAAGGGCCTTGTAGACCAACAACAAGTAAAAAAATTCACGCATATGTTCTAAGAAATAAACTCAAGTGCATCTAGAGAAGTCTTTAATCAAAATTAAGAACTAATTAAACCTACAAGGAGAAGAAAGTGGATGACACATTACTATGAAAAATCTGCAAAGGGGTAGAGGCGTGTTAACACGAATGTTTGTCAAAATTGTCATGATTATGTTTGCCGAGAAAAAAACTAGCACACACACCACCTTTGCATGAAATGAGAGGAAGACCAACCACCCTATTTTATTTCATAGTTTTTGTAGTGACTGGTGGTTTAGATTACCAAATTTCACATGCCAATGTTTACTGAAGTTATCACTATGAGCAATGAGAACTAAGGAAAAAGGTAATGACCCAAAGTTTTCAAACTTGTACGATTGAGTAATATCATAAACTATTCCAGTGGTAAGTATAGACTTGGGATATTTTAAATCCTTAATTACAACTTGGTGAGGTGAAAAAATATCTTTTTACCTCCACTTGGATAAGGGATCTGATATATTGATAAAGGGTTGTAGGAAATACTTGGAACAGATAATACATTATTGAAATGAACATTATTGACTTGAACTGTTCTAGACCATACAACAATAAGAGATCTATCATTATAAAAAAACATTTGTTTGGTGTTACAATAATTAAGAGAACGAAAAATGGCTTTACCCTTATCCATATGATAAGGTGCTCCATTATCAATAAGCCACTCATCAAAAGGATAAGTAGAGGTTGCATTGAAAGATAAACCAAAAGAAAAAAGTGCATGTCCATGAGAATAAGTGTTAGAAGAAGAATCAAGAATGATATTGTGCCTCTTCATCGCTGCTCCTAAGGCCTCTATATTTTTAAAACATTTAGGGTCAACATCTCCATATTTCCATAAATAATTGCAATGTTTTTCAATCTTCTTACTCGATTTTTGTCCTTGGTCACCATTATGAGTAGAGGTTGGATGAGAGGGTTCTAGACAATTTTTTTTCTTATTTTTGCAAGGATGTTGCTTTTTTGGATGCATCATTTTATCTTTCTATTGGGACTATAAGGAATTTTTAGATCTATCTATAATATTGGTCACCCCATATGTAAGAGCTTGTCTTGCTCTCTAATCATAGACTCACAAAAATATTCAGGAGAAGGATTTTTATAGTCATTCCCAAAAGCTTCTCTAGTGGCATAAAATGTAGATACAAAAATAAAATATGTAGAACCAATCTTTAAAAGAATAGCATACATGTATTGTTCATACTCTAGATCAACTTGGCAATATTTAAGTAAATTTCTAAGTGTTTGAAACTTCTATAATAATATTCAATGCAATAGAAATAATTTGAACTTAAATACGTGATTTTATTTTAAAGTTGATGAGATCTAATAATACTAGGTTCACCAAATATCTTTTTCAAATTTTCCCAAACTTCATTCAAGTCATTGATTCCTTGAATATGAAATCACGAATTAGGAGAAATGGGCATTGCAATTAATCCATGTGAATTTTCATTTCCAATATCCAATTTGACCCTCTTATCATCATTAGTGGGGGATTTCTTGTCCCAAGTTAATCTAGTAGAATCAATTACTTCTTAGTACATATTCCATGTGGAACTTCCATGATTGCATTGGTAAAAAAAGTTCACTTCGGGTGTCCATGTGAAAATATGTAGATAACATAGTTTTAGAAGCTAAACTTGACTATCTGCATGGACAACTCCTGAAAAAATAGGTTGTTAAAAAAATGGCACTAAAAAAAAATTTGAATGTGAAAGTTATGCCCTTTAAAAAAAAAAGAATTAATGGTAACAAAAACTACATGGAAGGTAGAAGTTGGCCCACGTCATGATAGATGTTGATGAAAAATAAAGATGTTTTTCCTCATCAGTTTCACCTATAAGCTCACTTTTACAAATAAATTGCTTTATTAAGTGACACGGTTTTATAAAACAAGTGAAAATCACTTTTATAATGAATTATAAATGATAGTTGCATGCAAAAAGTGAATACAAAATAGATTAATGTTATTTTATAGTGGTTCTCAATTATATTACAAGTGAAATACAATTTACAATAAAATTATGGAATAACATAAGTTTGCATGAACTTTTTCTAAAAGAAACTCAAAAAAGAGATTTAAACTCAAGACCTCTTACTAGAAAAAGTAACTTTTGACCAAGTGAGCTAGTGTTGTTGTAGGAGCTCTACCTTGAAGAGCATGGTTACCAAGAAATGTGCTCATTAAAAAAAAAAAAAATTAGTTTGAATTTGTTTTCCAAAACTAAACAAAAATGGGTTAGATCTCAGTTACCTTCCCTAAGAAATGCAAGTTTTCTCACTATTTCTAATTTACTTTCGAGATCACATGGAGCACATGGAAAAGAGCATCCACAGTCAAGAAAACACTTTCTACTTTTTTTTTTCATTTTCAAGATTGCATACAGTGTAGGGAAAAGATCATACACACAATAGTTCGTCCCACATAAGTTGAGGGTTAGGGTTCGGTCCTTTGCACTCCAACCAAACTTGGATGAACAACTGCCCTCCCAACTAGGCTGATGACCCAACTCGCTTAAGGCTCGACTGGATCGGGGGTTATCCACTTTAGAATTTTGCTGTGTGGCCTCACCTCTAACTAGGTTGAATACGCCTAAGTCCTGACTTTAGTCCAAAATGCACATGTCTAAAATTTCTTCAATAAATAAATTTCTTTGCAAAAGACAAGGGAGAGGAAGAACCTTGAGGCATGTAACCCTACGTATTGATCTTTTGATCTCCACACTTTGGTTGACCATAACTTGTTCATCCTTAGGATTTTTTTAGGTTTCCATATATTTTTGGAAAGTTATTTCTAAGAAATATCCAACTGTTCCATTTCCAGGAACATCTAAGCTGATCTTCTAAGGAAGAAATGCCTTCAAATCTTAAGCCACATAACCACCATAACTATAAGATTCATAGCTTCTTTATTTAACTGGTTACTATGATGGTTCTCTACTAAAAGCTGCAGCAACCAAAAGACTCCCCTTGAGCTTGACACTCCATGCACATCAATGTCAAACATATTGTGCATTTGACATCAATGCCAACCTAATTGCCATCAATTCCAACAAACTTGATGCCACATGTCATCCTAACAATGCTAACTGTCCAACACTTAACACTATCATGGTCCAACCTTGTATTTAATGTTAAATATCAACTTAAATATTTCATAGTGTATTAAATTTTGTTGCACTTTTTCTCTATTTCTTTCTTAGTAACATATATAATGAATGAGTATTCTAAAAGAGAGAAACAAACTAAACAAGAAAACATATTATTATGTATTAATTTAAACAAAATACTAGTAAAAATGTTATTATAACTTTCATAAAAATAATTTTAAAAATAATTTTACCAAGTATGGAAGAGATGTTGTTATATTATGCAATTTAATGTAATGTTATGTAAATAATTTTACTCGATCAAATTAAATTGAAAAAATAAAACAAGATACAAATAAATAAATACAAATTTTTGTTGAGATTTTCGGTTTTTATAAATTGGGCAAAAAATCTCATGTAGGTGACAACAATAGGATTTGTTGCTATATTAGTTCTATTTTGTTGGGAAAGATTTAATGCATCCTATATTTGTTGTGAGAGGATTTATGAGTCAGTTTTATTCTCTTAGCTATAAAAATATATGCCCGTATAGGATATTGGGTATGGTAGAGAGTGTGTGAGGAAATAAATTATTTGTAATCTCCTGTTTAATAATAAGATTGTCGATGCCTCTGTTAGGTGGACGTAGCCCAGATTGGTTGGGTGAACCACGTTAAATCATTGTGTCATTTGTGTATGATTTTCTATGTTGTATTTGTCTTTTATTTTCTGTTGCGCACTGTTTGCTCTAACAATTGGTATCAGAGCGTGTTGAGGAGCGGGTGCATGTGACAGAACTGAAGGTGGAGTTTTTTTGGCATTTGGCGATTGGCGCGGTTTCGAGCGAAACAGTCGCGCCAATATTAGACAGTGAACGGATTGGCGCTGTTTATTGCGGAATAGGCACGCCAATTGGCACGAATCTGACCTTAATAGTCGCGCTAGAGTGCCAATATCTTGATTGGTGCAGATCCGATGGGTATAGTCACGCCAATCTTGGTACTCTAAGAAATTTTGTCTCTGGCATGGATCGTCTGTTGTTCAGGTAGCACCAAGTCCCTTTCGGCGCGCCAACCGAGGACCGTGTTGGTAAAACTGCAAATTTTTTGCTATTTATTTTTGTGTAATCTGTAGTTTTGTATAGCAGAGAGAGCTTTTTGATAAGATAAAGGCAGTATAGTAGAAGGTGAAGGCATTTTTTGTTGAATATTAATTTGATTTGTTAACAAGTTGGAATTGGAGATTGTTTTTTGGTTGATACAATATGGAAAAAACTCAGAGTGCTCATTTTGAGATCGAGAAGTTCAATGGCAAAAACAACTTCAAGATCTGGAAGGTGAAGATGTACGATCTGCTTGTGCAATAAGGTGTGGCGAAGGAATTGATGGGAAAATCCAATTAGCCTTACAACATGACAGATGATGAGTGGACCGAGATGGATGAAAGAGCATTGAGTGCTATTCAACTGTGTTTGGCAGATGATGTTTTGTTTAACATTGTGTCGGAGAAAATGGCTACTGGTTTGTGGACGAAGCTTGAGAAGCTATACATGACATAATCCTTAACCAATAGGATTCTCCTGAAGCGACAGTTGTACAGTTTGCAAATGAAGGAAGGTACATCGATTACTGATCATTTGAATACTTTTAATAATCTCCTGGTGCAATTAGAAAGTATAGAAGTAAAATTTGAATCAGAAGATAAAGCTATTGATATGAATTTGAAACTACTTGAAAAAGGTTTGCAAGGTATTCAATTCAGTAGTAAACATGTTTAAAAGATTCTCCTGTCTTGCAGTAAAGAAACAAATGAAATTTTTAGCTGTTCATGATCCATTCAAGCATAGCAGAATTATTTCCTTTTACTGTTTAACACATTAAAATGAATTTGTTCTGCAAAATAAATCAACCACAGATGCAAAAGGAGTTGATGAAGCAGTTCAACCCTCCTGGGCTACATCTGCTGGGTCCAAGGCTCCCAAATGGGTCAGTCCTCGTTTTAATTAAATTCTCAAAATAAATTTACAGCTGAATAGAAGTCCCTAGAGGTGAAATAGACTGGAAAATTAGATTCAGAACACTTGAATCCTTCAGGATTGACTGTTGGTTCACCTCCAATGGATACCTTCAACCTGAAATAGTTCTCACAATATTGGGCCCTAGTGGCTCCTAGAACTTCCACGGCTCCAAAACCTATGAAAATGACCTCTGATGGATGAAATACATGTGCCAATGGCTTCAGAACGTCCAAAATACCCAAAAAAAAAAAAAAAAAAAAAACAATCGTCCAAAACCGCCTTTCCTAGCCAAAGTTATGGCCATTTTATGATCCCCTCCAGTTTAGCCTAAAAGAACTCCAGCTAATTGTAGTTGGCCCCAGTTAGCTCCACCAAATCTGGGGTGTCCACCAAATTTGGCGCCACTGCCAAAAATCCGCCAACCGTGCCTTAACTGCCGGCTAAACTTTCGTATGTGACCACGTTTATTGTTATTCTTGGATTGTGCACTGGTGGTTAGAGGTTTGGCCCACGGTTCCGGGTGCTTGGACATATGGCATGGGGGCTGGCCCTTAGGGGCTAGCCCCCTTATTTTCTCGCCACAGCAATTTTCAAACTTTAAATAGACATTTCTCCGCCAATCTTAACAACTCCGCCTCCTTAGCCTAACGGTAAGGCGTTGGGCTTGTGGCAGGCAGGTCATGGGTTCGAAACACAACCCCACCAATTTTTAAAAAGAAACGCACCCCCCTTGTGCTGACGTCACTTGAGCCACGAGGCAGCCTCCAGGCTTGCCATGTGGCATCTTTTGATTGGCCCGCCCATAGGAATATTCCATGGAATATTCCCAAGAATATTCTGTGGAATATTCCTTTTTAAGTTTTTTTTTTTAAAATTAAAAATTTAAAGGTTATTGGGCGATTTTGTTTTTGACGTAACTTTCACATACGGCGACAGTTTTTCGAACCATTTATGGTGCCAGAATCAGGAGGACAAGATCTATCTGATCATTCAATTTTGAGCCAATTTTGAGCACTTTCAATTTTGAGCATTTTACGACACTTGGGACATGAGCCCCTGATCACGCCTCCCCGTTGGGAAGCTTTTGGACCCCAAAATCCTTCAACTACCTGTTAAAGAGGTGAGGGTACAACGCTCTCACTCTGTCCACCTCCATCCACTTTGCCTTGTTCGGTTTGCTACCTTTGAAACCAACCCGAACATAATCTACATTGCCCCTCCTTGAAGTGTGTGTCCTTTTGTCAAGGATTGTATCTTCTTTCAGCTAATCTAAGAATTCTGGTGAGAAATCTTCTATAGATGGCAGTTGAACAATGCTTTCATGATTAGCGATCAAAGGAGGTTCATACAAACGTAAGTTCTCCACATTAACAACATAATACATTTGCATGTAGGAAGGCAAGTCTAATTGAAAAGCATTATTTCCAACCTTCTTGAGGATTTTGAATGGACCATAACGAATAGGCTTCAGATTTTTACCTTCTCCTTGCATCCTTTCCTTACTAATGTACAGCCATACCTCATCCCCTTCTTGAAACTTGTGATCACTCTATGCTTGTTGTGTCTTTCCTTGTACTTGCCTTGACTCTTCTCAAGTTGTTCTTGAATTTGCTGATGTATTTGCTGAATTCTTTCAATGAATGAACAAGCTTTGTCAATATCACTATGTCACTCAATGGCGACGTATTTCTCAAGGATGAAATCAAGAGGTGATTTGGGCAAGTAACCAAAACAAGCTTCAAACGGTGAGGTGTTTGTGGAAGAGTGCTTGGCATGGTTGTAAGCATGCTGTATGTAGTGCAAATGTTCATCCCAAAGCTTGGGATGCTTGCTGCAATATCCTCTC
>APFE031244046.1:5376-37533 GCA_000404065.3 Pinus taeda
CTTCTTAACCTGCAAAGTAATACCGAACAGAGAATATGCGAGAAAAAATACCCAGAACACAGAATATGCGAAGAAAATATACCCAGGACATAGAATAGCAATGATTTTATTACTCAGAGAGAAATGTTCACAGGCCTCTTCGAGGGGACAACCTCCAATAGAGTAGAGCTCGATTACAAAACAAGACACGATACTCCTCGCATGGAGTCTCTATCCTTTATATATGACTCATACATGCAATACCATGGGCCAATACCATGGGTTTTATTAATACCATCTATCTAATACTACCGTCCATTTACCCTTTATTTAATACTACCTCCCATTTGCAACTAACTGTGGTCCCTTCATTAATTGCGTGTTAACCACTTACAAATATTAATATGGGCTTTATTGACTCTTGACTATGATGTGATCCCATGACATGAATAAGGGGGTTAGGGTGGGACCCTAACACGGAAATTCTTCTATCCACCACGTGAATTAATCAGTTGCTATTAGAATGTAAAGTGTTACTTTGATGAATGTGGAAAGATTTCCCCAATGATGTCCATGCCCCACCGTTGGAATGGTTTGGTCACTGCAACGAGGTACAGTCTGGTTGCTAATATCATTTTTCTACTGACGCATTACTGACAGACCGGGCACTTATGAGCATACGAATGTGCATCCATGAATAATGTGGGCTACTCGAAACCAGATCACATAACTTTGTGCGCAGTGGTGTTTACCACAAAGTCACCCCCATCAGGTCCGTCATGCAGATCTTGAAGTACCATCACTGATTCATGTGCCTCTAGGCACTTGAGAAAACCTCCATCACTATGCTTCCTATAAAGCACTTCGTGCACCGACTGATATGCTACGGCTCTTAGGCACAATTCCCTCTTATGTCTGATAGAAAAGTGAGAGGGTATGGTGTTGTGCTCAAGGTACTAGCACACATATGTTTACCAAGACGTTTCATCATCAGTGGGTGTGGCTCACCTTATATCATGCATCTCAATTTCTCACTCCCTGTCGATGAACTCTTCCTCACTCTCTGGTGCATGTGTTGCTTCAACTACAAGTTTAAAAATCCCATGTCCTTTGATTGTGTGAAGTAGCTTTATTTCAAGATCATACTCTTGCAAGGCTATCATCCTGTTCACATGTCGTTAACCCAATTCTTATTGTACAAGAAATGTGCAAACTGTTGGGTGAGGGACAAAAAATATACATTGTTTCTTCAGCAAGTAGGGCCTGGAGTGTTTCACCGCATTGTAAACTGCATAAGCTTACTTTTCAATGGTGGGGTAGTTTAGTTCTGGCCCCTGGGTGCTTGCACTCATGAAGGATATAGGGTTTTCATCATTGATCTCATCGTTCTGAGTGAGAACTGTAGTTAGTGAATTATTGGAGGTGAAGATGTCTAGCAGGAAATCCTTTTTGAACTCTGGGCTTTAGAGAGTAGGTGCTTCTACAATGAATTTCTTGATCCCGGTGAATGCATACTTTTCTCTCTTGCCCCTCTGTAGACTGCATAATTCTTGACCATGTCCTAGTTGGGCTTAACTATCTACACATAATCCGAGATGAACTTCTGGAGGAAGTTTATGTTGCCCAAGAAGGACTGCATGGATTTCTTGTTAACTTGGTAAGGGATGTGTGTAATAGCATGGACCCAGTCTTGATCCACCTTGCTTTTTCTTTTGTTGATAATGTGTCTGAGAAGGTTCCCCTTAGAGACAGCAAAAACGCTCTTTTTTGGGATTCAAGGAAATATCGTATCTCTAACATTGCTCAAATTTTTTATTTAAATGGAATATGTGGTCTTATCATCTTTTTTAGAATAGAGTCACATCATCAAGGTATACCGCTATGCTTTGTTCAATGAGTCCATGAAAAGTGATGTCCATGGTGTGATGAAAGGTTGCAATTGCATTTACAAGCCCAAACGACATTCATTTGTAAGTGAACATACCCCACTTGGTACAGAAAGAAGTTTTAAGTCTATCAGGTTCTGCTACCAGAACATGATTGTATCCTGAGAAACCGCCAAGGAGGGAAAACATCTATGCCCCAGATACTCTTTTCAAAATGTGGTCCATAGATGGCATGGATTATTCGTCTTTGTCCGAGGCGTAGTTTACGTTTTATAAATCGACACACAGGAGGATTTCCACAAAGTCCTTATGTACAGGAACAAGATTTGAAACCCATGTGAAATGAAGAACTTTGAATATGATCTATGCATCCCAAAACTTGGTCATCTCTTTCTGTATGAAAGGTTCAAGAAAAAAATGTACTTTCATCAGCTTCTATTGATATGGATTGACCCCTTCTTTGATTAGGATTATGTGATGGATGATCAGTGTTTCATAAGTTCTCAGATCATCTTATGTCCATGCAAACACATCTTGGTACTATTTGAATAAGTGGAAAAAGGCTTTCCTCTCTTGCATACAACATGTATGAAGATTGATGAACTTCAAATCTTGCTCTGTTCCCAGGTTTATAATTTTGTGCCTCATGGTGGAACTGTGGGTCTTGCTGTTCCTTGGCCCTTGAAAACATTCTTGTAATTCATAGATATTTTCCAATGTTGCCACAACTTTCGTGATAAGGTGGTCTTTCTTGTCTCCAACTTCTACTTACAGAGAATGCTCGTGTTTGTCATCATATATTGCTACCTCTTTGAACACATTAGCATTGGCCATGAAATGCAATATTTACTGATCATCATTAAAAATGTGTAAGCTATTTATGTTATCTAGGATAGATGGTTTGTACAAAACTTCAATAGTAAATATAACCTTGATCAATGACATTCTTGAAGCTGCATTTGCCAAAGCATTGGCAATTTCATTACACGTAAGTGGTACAAAAATGATGTTAAATTCTTGGAAGTTTGAGATTAGTCTCCATACCTCTTGCTGGTAACTTTTGAGATGTGGTGACAAATAGTGAATGGTTTTATGTACTTGTTGTACAACTATCTCTGAACCACCTACCACTTTGAGCATGACCACGTTGAGGCTGATGGCCTTCTACAAGACTAACACAAGTGCTTCATACTCAAAAACATTGTTCATGAACTCGAACTCTGAGCAACTTGAAACTAGATGCTTCATGTTGTAGGGATTGATCAAGACACATCCGAATCCTAAGCCATATTATGTCTTTGATCCGTCAAAGTATAGGGTCTAGAAATTGTCTGTACAGGGACTGCTTGATGTGCTAGTACTATTGCTACTACTATTGTTTCTGCTATGACTACTATTGGTACAATGTACTATATATGTTTCATTACCATTAGTTGGGCAAGGAAGGAGTGCCAACTACATGTCTAGTGGGTTTGGAGCCAGTAGTGCAAGATAACAACCCAATGTTGTTTCAAGGGTGCAGTTGCCAAACATGAATTCTGCGAAGGCCAACAATTCATTCTAATCATTAAGAGGAGTGACATTATGTTTCATATACCTCTTGGATAACACGCAGATCTGCTTGCATTTTCCCTTGTATGGAAGCCACATGTGAGACCAGTCTATAAAAAAATATCCTTCTAACCTTCTAAACGAGTAATAGATCGTATGCTTCTGATATGTCAACAACCACTGTGTTGATTCATTGGTGGACTTGGCCATCATGATATAGTTAGATGATCACATCTCGTAGTTCACCAATGGATGGTACCAATGTTTGATCAAGCAGTATGATTCGAGTGGATGTCTCGATCCATTATGCATTGATCTTTTTTCGCAATGGAGAGTGGCATGGCATTTGCTACTACACTAGAATCAACCAAGAAGTTGTGAACATTGTAGTTAAAGATTTCAAATGATAGCAGGAATGGAGGAAAACCTAAGTTTGCTCCTTCCATCCTGAGTGTGTTGAGCACAGTTGAAATTGATCCAGGAAGTGGGCTTTCTCCCTTGCTAGTAGAGTTTGCATTGTCTGTTGTTGTCTATCCCAATGCGTGCAATAGGATGCTCACTCAAGTTTTCTTCATGTCATCTACAATGTTGTATTCTTGAGGTGGTAGACTAACCAAGGTGTCCCAGGTAGAATGTATGTTCGTCTCGTCTGGCAGATTGTTTTGTAGCTTCTTTCTCATGGATATACTTTTGTCCATCGTTGTCCTCCTAAACTTGTTTTATGTTTTCTTCTTTGGGGTGGCTGGTGGATCAACCTTCCTCAGCAATAGTCTCATATTTTCTTATGCTTGCCGAAGTGTAAGGGGAGCCCCTCTACTCCTGAGATTGTATTGGTCATTTTTCTTTTGGGGCTGCTTCTCGATTTTCATCTTCAACTTTACTTGCAAGCACTACTATGCATTCACCACATGCATAGAACTTGATGTTTCATCAAGTGCAACCTCTTCATAATCATTAGTATCTTCTGACTGCTCCTATATAATTTTTTCCACATCAAAAGTATGACTGCATATAGAGTTCGTGACTCGCTTCCAGTTTGAACAAGAGGTCTCAGCATGATCTTCTTCATGGAATGAACAAAGCATAGGATCTACACATTGTTCAGCTTAGAAGATAAAGCTCTATGTAATTTTTGGAGCGGGTCAATTTCTACTTGATTTGCTGCTTGCCTATTTTTCCCTAGGTAGATAGCTACTTGAAAATGAGTCTGTTTTCCATTCTTTGAGCTCAGACACTTCCATAGTCAAGTTATTGATCAGGCGAGTGAGGGTCTCAATATCAGTTGCTTCCTTGTCTCTACCCTTTCTCACCATCGCTTGGGACTTCCTACTCACATATTTGGAGTCCTTTGCTAATTTGTCATCCTTGACGACTCCAGTTGCATGCAGGTCCTTCTCAACAAAAATAGCCTCTTTGTAGTTTTCTAAGACTGTTGGTTTTGTAGCTTGTGTGAGGAACTATGTAACATTGGTTAGCAGTGTGGACGTGTAGTAATTAGTAGTGATGTAGTCATGAGGTTTATTGGCTGCTGCAAACTTGTTCAATATCCATGTAAACCTATGATTGAAGTCCTTTACCTTTTCTTTTCCCTCCATCTTCAGGCTTCCCAATTCTTTGAGTTGCATGGCTAGGGTCTTGTCATCAACAAAATTTTCAAGGAACATGTGTTTGAATGCACCCCAGTTCTGTATAGATTTCGGTGGAAGGTTGTGATACCAGGTGGTTGCACGACCATGCAAGGAACATGGAAACCTTCTACATGCTATGTCATCATAATGTACCTCAAGGGTCTGCAGCTATAGCTAGACATTGTCAAAGTGGTCTTCGACCTTCACCATGTTGTTAAGGTTAAAATTGATGGTCATCCTTCTCGATAGATCTGGCGTCTTGTGTAGAACAACTAGGAGAAGCAATCTTCCCTGAGTCATCCTCCTCTCTTTCAGAATATGATGGCTCTAACTCTCAGTCGATTGGTTCGTCTCTAGCTTTGCCTCCTCCACTACCTTCCCCTCTACCTCCTATACTAGAGTTTGATCTCAAGATCACAAGAGTGTCTTGTTCTCCTTGCCGGAAGACCAGAGGTTACTCTCTGTCTTCAATAGCTTCTACCAAACCTTCAAGTGTGGAAAGGACCGCTTCTTCCACCAATGATAGAAGAACTATTGTAGGAGTGTCTTTCAGCTTTCTTGATGCATATTGGAGATGATGTATTCTCGAGATTAGTCTGATTGCTTTCAGGAACTACGAGTGATGGGATGAACGGAGCAAAG
Source organism: Pinus taeda (assembly GCA_000404065.3). NCBI lineage: Eukaryota > Viridiplantae > Streptophyta > Pinopsida > Pinales > Pinaceae > Pinus > Pinus taeda. The sequence continues at coordinate 11,063 of APFE031244046.1, forward strand.
TTGATGATACAAAATATCGCATTTAGTCTTCGGAGATGAGGAGAAACCAACTATAGAGTCGCATGTAGGTGAGAGGGAGTGTGAGTTACTGCCTTTGGTGAAATGGTTGATGAATGAGTGTGAGAGTATTTTCATCCATATACAGCTGGATGCCCTCTTTCTAGTGCTAGAAATGTTGATGATGCTGGACCCGCCAAAATTCATGGGATCACCTTGGTATGAAGTCCCTAGACCTCACACCATTTTGCGTGGGAGTCCCATTCAGTATGATGGCACAATTTCCATTATCTTAAACATTTGCCTCAACTATTTCTTGTGAGCACATGAGAGTGGTCTACTTTGTCTTCGAGAAGTGAGGTTCACGTGCCTGGTGATTGTAATTGTCTTTTGTGTCAATGGCTCTTTCACTATAGAGGGAGAGGTGGGAGTGAGTCCCAAGTCGGTTGGGAAAAGTCCCAACTTTGCTAGGAACACACAACATAATAGGACATGCACAGCTTATAGTGAAGCATTCCATACATATATGGTAGTCACAACACACAAGGGAATATAACACTTATAACACTCAGTGGATTAGTCCACACAAGTGGAGCAGTTGTGACAATGAGTTTTATGTGAAATTTTTGTTGGATGTACAAGAAGGTATCCACCATGGACGGGACAACGTTAAAAACATATACAAGATATTTCCATTAATAGATTATGTATTACAACAAGTGAAGTAGTTCAAGTGTGAAACACAGGTTAAAGTAGCATGCATCAAAAGTGTTTTAGATTAGTCCTACAATAGTTACAATATAGGTGTGAAACGGTGTTGGCCTGTTAGCAGGATTCTAAATTAAGAAAAATTCCCAAGACACATCCTTACACCATACATCACTAACCCCATGACCGAGGCATTGGAGCCACTACTTACTCCTCAAAGAAAATATTACAGACTCTCTTGGCTATGTGGGATGAGATGAGTTGAAAAGTGCTTTGCATGTATAAATGAAGGGCTATTTATAGCGAAGGGTGAAACTAACCCTTTTGGTTGTTTGAATACCCTCATGACTATTTGACTTCCATGACTTTTCGACTTTACATGACTCTTTGGACAATAAGTGGGTCTCTTTGACCTCCACATTACATTACATTGATAAACAATATGGCCTATATTAGATATGTAGATGATGTGACTCATGAAATGATTCAACATGATAGTGCTGGTACATTCATGCTATTGTTGGTGCGCATGTTGAGCTGCACTGCTGCTGGGTGATGGATGTCCTCATGGTGTGTCACAGCTTCACCTCCATATGGCAAAGTGCACAGAGTCTTCGATGGTCACTAGTTCACTTAATGTTTCTCTTGCATATTGCTCCTTGTTTGTATGTTAGAAGGTTTGATGGGTTTATTTATTCACGAAAGGTTTATGTTCATTTGTTCCTTCATCCATGAGCACATCTTGCATGTTTTCTAATCCGTCCGTCCATGAACACATATTTGCATTATCATCTGTTTGCGAGAACATCTCTTTGCATGCATCATTTTTTCATCCGTTGGTGAATGTGTCCTTTTACATGTGCTCCCCTTCATTCATCCCATTCATTGTCACATTATGTTTGTTTATGTACCTATTCCTAGAGTCAGTCATGACGAGATGACATAAGATTAAAAAAACTCCTAGTCTACCATGATACATGACCATTTCAGATGCAGGAAACTGGGAGAGGAAACATGGTTGTGAGGCGAGATGGAGGCTCAGGGTACCACTGATGAAAACTACGCAAGACTCACTGGGTGATGAAGATGGGAAATCTAGATTGACAATGACTATCTTTGAGGTTTGACTCAGCCAAAGAAAAAAACTACATAATTTTTTAGGGGAACAGTCTGAGCTGCAGGAAGGTTGGGAAGGAAAAATATGCATAGTTTCCGGAATGAGTGGGCAACAAGGCTTGGCAGCAAAAACTACACAATTTTTTGGAGGAACAGGTTGGATTGTAGGGAGACTAGGTAGAAAAAATTGTGTAATTTCTTGGAGGATTGGGCTTAGAGCTTGGCAGCCAAAACTTTGAAATCCCTTAAGGGTACTGGTAGCTGGTTGCTAGGGACTGGTAGCGGAAACTGCACAATTCCTGACGGTAATTGGCAGTCAGTTGTCGAAATATTTGTAGCAAAAATTGTGCAATTCCTAGAGGGAACTGGCAGTCTGCTACTAGTGAGAGAAAATGCACTAATGTTGGGAGGCCGACCTGCTGATCATCTCTGCATAATTTCTGAGTTCAATGGACTACTGGGTAGCAAAGGGTCTTCTCATGAAAACTGTGCAATTTTCTGGATGAGCATTCGGTCAACTATCGAGAGTGCTGGATGGAAAAATTGCACAAATTTTTGAGAGAGATAGGGATGGGGACTAGGTGTCTATCCTGCCTATCTGCACAATTCTCTTAGTCAACAAAGCAGTCAATGATTGCAGCCTCTACACAATTTTTTATGGGAGTCAGTCTCGGGGTGGCTATCAGGTCAAAATCTCCAGTTGAACAACATGGAGACTGATTTATTTTCTTATGGGCAGCCTAGCTTGAAATGAATTTCTTGGTTCTCATGCATTTTTCTAGGTGATAGTCGATCGAGTCGATGGCCGGGTGATGGTCCAGCTATCAGAGGGGAGTTCGGTCACCAGAACATCAGCAAAATGACTAAGTGTATGAATGAGTGAAAGATGCATATGTGATCTTTCAAACACACACTTGCATGAATCAACGACGAGATGACTCAAACCATCCAAGCACATATTTACAACATGACTGACCAACGGTGTGGGTGACAAGCACAACACTTGTGATTGATTGTTGTTTGACCATGATGACGCTTGCGCGATAGCAAATGTGACTCTCTGTGTGAGTGCGATAGATGTTTTTATAGTGAACACAACAAGTACACACAAAGCAAAGACTTTGAGCATGACCAAAACATGGTCGCAAGCATGACTTTGACATCAACATGCAACACTTGGTGAAATAAGCAAGAAAGGTGAATGTGAAGACTCACGTGATCTCACGAAGTGAACCCGAATGTGTGCAGTCATCAAGTGAAACTCTCAAGGGAGACTCTAAAATTTGGTGCAGGCAATAATTGTAGAGGGTGGTTGTTGCTGCTACAGAAGGAATATCAAAGTTATCATTTCCAGAAATGTTGCAGTACATACAAGGTTCAAGTGTAATAAATAAAAATATTTCATTGTTTATGTGATCATCTGGAAAAAACTTGAGAACCTGTTCGAAGATTGATAAGACTAATGTGACTTCCCATGTAAACATATTCAAGAGCTCTAGACAAGATTTGCAGGAAATCATCTCTTTTTCATAAACATCTTGTTTTGAGAGCAACCTAGAGTCTACATTTATATGGATGCCTTGAGCTAGTTTTCCATTTATAATGTAGATGGAGGAGCTAGAAGATGGTAATGATTTTGCATGGTATTTCTCTGACAGAATAAGCATTATAAGTCCCTAAATAAAACTAAAATATTGTTTTCCCAATTGAACCATCATGCAACTAGATGTGTTGGTATCGAGTGAATTCATTTTTTTGGTATTTTGGGTGTAAGGGTTTCCATGCCCAAACTACGTTGGGGCTGCATACAAAAGGCTAGATTGAAGAATAATTGGTCTGAACTCATGTAGATATGGTAGCACAACTAATCCAATAGCTATTGATTGAGTGTCATCCATAAATAACTTGTAATCCTTTGAGAGCACACATGTATGTAGAATTGTATTATTTTCGAGAAGCCCAATCCAACATTATGCAAGGAGGGTTGGGTCATTTGACAAAAATGGTACACATACCTAATATTCTATAATGTCATCTCTGCTCCTTATGCAACAATATGCGCATGCCTTGACAACTACGTGAGTTGGAAGAAGTACGATTTTCACCATAAATCCAATATGTTTTACAAATGAAGGGTAATAGAGGCCTCCATATGTTAATAGTGGTGATGCAACCAAAGTTTGGGTCCACACTCTTTAGCACACAGATGCAAGAAACTACCCATCAACATCATATACCTCTTGATTATTCACTGGTTCTACAAAGTTAAACTTGTAAGATGCCACTGTTATTGAAAAATATTCATGATATACAAACACCTCATTTGACTTTTGACTAGTAGAATTATACCTATTTGTTGCAAAAATCAGCACAAGGTTCTTTTCATTTTTAAGCCCAAAATATGCCACAATAGGATTGAAAAGTACACTTCTTTTACTTGTTGCTTGGTTCCATGTCTTGATTGTACCATCAATTGAAGCTGAGGTAAGGTTGGTCGAATCAGGAGACTTGACATTATCCACAATTTTCCTCTGATGTGCAAAAATGCACCATGGTGTTTTTATCTTTCAAAGATCATCACAGTATATTTTATAATATGTAGATCTGGATGCAAGTATCCTTTCATAGCCTCATGGAAACTAAACAACACTTTCCTCTTGATTAATATTCCGAAGTTTTACATAGCCATCGCTCATTTGCACAATGCTCATTTCCAATAAACTAGTGCAATTTGTTAGACTATCAGGCCTTTTTGATTCCTCAGAAATGGGTTTCATTATATTGCTTTTAGAGTTTATTCCATTATTTTGATAACATATGCTACCATATCATTTTACTTCTTTCATTTGTTGAGAAACCATGAGCCGCTTAGCTTGCGAGACTGGGAAAATTTGTAGTGCCTATGTCTAATGATCCACCTGTTGTGGATTATGGCACTATAGTTTCTTTGTCTCCAAAACATCTATAAAATTGCCCACCTCGATAGCTAACAAATCCTTAAAGAGATTGCAACATCCTCTTTTAAGTGTATATCTTCTCTTGCCTTGATCATAACCTCTAATTAATCTTTCAGGTAATTGAGTAGAATGATTTTGGTCAACAAAAAATGACACTAATTTGTTGGTTGTTGGAAGTGCTAGGTCATTTTTGCAACTGTCTATCCTATATTTTTCTTCAACAGTAAAAATTCCTTTTTCCTTTATGTCTCGATATTGGGCTTCAACTTCAAATACAGGTGTTGTCTCTTTTGTATGATTTAATATCTTTCCCATATATTTATTTATCTTTTAGCTCCCTCTAAATGGATTTTTCAAATCTTCAGCTGCATTTGGATCCTCTACAAAATTAACTGCTACCATGCCTTCATCCTTATTTGTCTTTGCAACTAAATATACTAAGACTTCAATCCTTCTTGTAACAAAATTAAGGTTTGTCATTACTTCTTCCCTTCTTGGCAGCCCCTGATGATACCCAGGCTTCTAAGAGTTTTGTTACCTTTATGAAGGCTTGGCTATAGTCTTCAAATTTTTGGTTTGGGAACAATTTTTTTTCCTAGTTAGTTTAAACCTTCTTATTCTGGTTCCAAAAATTCTTCTTTTAAGTATGTTCTAGTCCAACAGTTGGCCAACAGCAGGCTCTAGTACCACTGTGATGTACCATTTCTAAATTATGCAAATTATTCCTTCATAAACAAACTTTCTTTGACAATTTTTTATGAACATTTAGAGTGCAATAATTTCATCGAACACTTGGTGTGCACAGTAAGTGAAATACTACAACAAGAGTAAATAAGAGGCAATCATTAATTGTTGCTTAATTTAGAAAATGGTTACAATATAGGAAGATCAAGGAAACTGGAACTTCACTTAGTGACAACTTTTGACTAATCTCGTTCTACTAGTATAAACTAATATAAAATTAGAAAGAAGGTACAAAATGTTACTCTCCTTCATAAATTATGAACCCTTTAATGAAGTTTCTTAGTACAAATAATTTGGCCTCAAATTTCTATAGGAAACATATGTATTATCTCAGCTTCAGAATATGATGATTGATCTCGAATCTGTCCTCCTGAAAACACTGATATACGGTGCCAAATCTAAGAACAATCATCCCTAAAATCTCATCCCTCCCTTAGGAATATATTATTAGCATATTAGTCTTCTTCCAAAATTATTCTATGAACCCCATTCCCTATACATCTTTCCAATAATAAGAAAACCCTATTTTTATTAGGTATCCCCTATTTTACTAAATACCTTTTCTAGAACCCCCAATACATATAAATGCCTCCATATAATCGCAATATATTGACTCTATTTTTTAGAATTGTAAAACTGATTTTGAATGATTTTTTTGATATTATGGTCAACAAGGTGAAGTACTTGTGCACAAAGGTTGGATATGTTTGTTATAAAAACCCATTTTTGAACTTCAAGGAATCCATAGGAAATAAAAAAAAAGATAAGGCTTGAGCCTTCCATATTGGCTTTGATGATTCCTATACCTCATGTCTCCTCAGATGAAATAAGTGGTCCTATTGTTGCGATGGAAGCCTTTGCCCCCTCCCTTATTAGCCCAAATATTTTTGGAGAGATTTATCATGATGTTGTTATGCATTGGATGATGAACCCCAACAAGATGAATGTATATGGGCCGACAGCTAGAACCTTAGTTCATATTTGAAATCTAGTAGTGTTAGTCATTATCTTGGTCAACAATTTTTGAATCACTTTTCCACTCTATGAATGACCATGTCCAAAATATTATTTTTTCAAGCTTCGAAGTTGAAGGGCATACCAACGAATCTACATCTTTGATCCTGTTGAATTCAGGAAAAGTGTTGATCATCTAACAAACTAGTGTGGTCCCATAAACATTGCTTGGAACACTTGGTTGTGTTTTCACACATTGAAATCATGATCTTAAAGCTGGGTAGGTTTGAATGCAGTCCATCATATTTTCCACAAATTCATGTTACTTCAGGATGTGAGGAATCATCTCCAAATTGGCCATTAATTGGCTGTGTGGTTCCTTGTTTAGGTAAGGAAGTTCCTTTCATTAGACCTTGTCCACACTATGTGATATATATTAGGTAGTCGAAGGATTCAAATGTCATTAATTACAGAGTTTGGGTTAATATGATCTCTTGTTAGATAGATGTAACATGCCATACTTTTGTTTTTCTTTCGGTGATACATAGGAAATGGTAAAAGGATTAATAATTTCTCTATTATCTTAGAAATCTCAACAATTTATCTTTTAACTTTGTTACCATGCAATATTGTGGCAAATCATACTAGGTTTCGAGTTTTATTGTCCATGAAAGATTTTCCATGTTTGTTATAAAAGCTATATTCTGAACTAAGGGAAATCTATAGGAAAAAAACAAGATAGAACTTATAAGGTGTTGAATTAAATTTAATGAGAAATTTATAAAGTCCATCCAAATAAGGTCTAGGAGGCAAAAAAAATGTAGCCAGTACTCATAATAAACCATTTTTTTTATTGTATCAAAACTTGCTTTTGAGACTAGGCTATTATTGTAGGATGTAATTTTAGTAACTTAGTTGAGTGATGAGACTTAGGCCTAGTTTATTTGGTCCAATATTTATTACATATGTAAGTTTATTACAAAGAGGTGGGTGAAATATTATCACTCTCCTGACTCATAAAATATTTCTATCCACCAATTTTATACTCTTGTATATACCTAATATAATATAGAGTGTATCACTTTCTCTCGCACGTTCTTTATTGTGCGATTGTTCTCATTGCTCTTTCAATTCATGCACATATCAGTAAGGTTTATTTTATTGTTTCTATTGTAGTATGAGTTTTGTTTTGGGTTGAGGTATTATTTTTCTTTCTTCTCATAAAGTGTATTCCTATTTATTCAGTTTAATTGTCTTGTGTTCCATTCTTTCAATGGGTGGGTATTGGCTATGGGATCTGCAGACCGTACAATGAAACTTTTTGATCTATGTAAGATAATTAAGGCTTTGCATGCCTTTTCTTGTCACAAGTATATGATTTGTCCAGTTGTAATTCATTTTATTGTTTATGGAAGTATTTTCTTTAATTTCGTTGATGTATGTGGAAACTTGAAATGTTGTATCTCTTTATGTGGAGGTACTTCAACATTAAAATGAAAATGTATTTATTAAAATAGAATATAAGTAACATAATATCCATTTATTCTTCTCAAAATTCATTGTAAAGAATATAGTTTTCCTCTTAGTATTTTTACCATTTTATTTGGTATAACACATGGTAGAGAATGATGCACTTCTCCTTTCCTCATTATGTTTGGAATTTATATGCTCGACTGAGTATTTGATGTAGCTTCATTTTTGTTTGTTTTATGCCTATAACGTAATTTCTATTGTGTAGTTACCAATAGAAATTAAGCTTCATTATACCAATAGAAATGAGGCTTCATTGTGTATCTTCATTGTTTGTTTTATACCAATAAATGCTTTTTTGTTTTATACAAATAGATAGTTTTGTGTAGCTTCATTGTTGTAAAATGTTGATCATAAGAGAGTATAAATTCATATGGTTATGGAAAATATGGATGAGCATTAAGATGTGGAGATATTGGCGTTGTCCTTGTTTGTGAAACAAATATTTGTTTGGATGTAAATGAATATGAAAGAAGAAAATAAAGTTCGCACAATTGGTTAGATACATTGGAAGAGGGTATAAATGACATAGTTTTAGAAGCAATTCCAAAATTCCATTTGTGTAGCATATATGCTATTTTTTATAGGTATGTAGAGATAACATGCGAAAATGACACTATGGAGTACAACTAGTTAATGATGCACTTATTTTTATTTTTTTGGAATCACAAAGGAGAGACAAGGCAAATATGCAACAAATCAATCATTATGTTAGTAGGAGGATTACTTCCTCTATACACTAAGGATGATTTCATATTTGGGCATGTTAACCACCCACACGTATGAGTAACCATTAGATAATTTTTTTCTTCTGTGATGCAATTTTCTAGCTAGATGTCATACATTATTTATTAGATGCTATTCTTTTTCTTTCCATTTGTTTTCACAATATATGTACAACTTGATCTTCTTTTATTGTAACTTATTTGAAATGATTGTTATTAATTTCCTAAGGTTTTCTTTTTCTATGGTGATGTTTTATTTGTTTTGTTTATATAGGTTATTTGGCCACGTAGTGGCCATTATTGCTTAATTGAAGAAAACTTGTTCGAGTGTCTTGCTTTTCTAGGGAAAAGTGACATTAACATAGCTTATGATGAGGTATATGTCATATAAATATTTTATAGTTTACTTTAGTTTATATTCCAGCTTTCATCTTATTTTATGTCTTATACTCTGCATTATACCTTCTTTCATTTCATAAGAGGAACTTAGTATTGATGGTCAAAAGCAGGATTTGAAGAAAGAGGAGAACAATAACGCTGGAATGACAAATGTAGAGAGAGAGAAGAACTAGTCTAGTGATACCCTTAAAGACAATATCTTGCATGAGACACACACACATAGAGACTGATGATCAAGTCTTCAAATTTGGTGAACTCACTTACAATACCTTCACAACACAATGATAATGTTTTGAAGCGATGAAACAATATTTCATGTGTAAACCGTAGTCCAACCAATATTAAGTTGGAAACTTGTATTGTAATACTTGACATCTCATATAATATAATGTATGTGATTGAAGTTATTTATAGTTGCACTTGATATTATTAGAATTGTAATTAACATATGTAGCTTTGTATTTTCATATTAGATGAACATGTACATTGTATGAATTTTTTTTAATTTAGTCACAAAATAATAATAATTAATTAATGTTAATTAATAATGAACACATAAAATCAATCTAAAAATACTAAATTAGCAGTTTATATTGTTTAATAATGAACACAAATAAAATGAATATATGATAAATTAGTCATTTATAATGATTATTAATGAAATTAAATGAAATGTATATAAACTATTAAATTAGTTGTTCATATAATGAATATGAAACTACCAAAAAAAATTAATGATTACTATAAATGATAAATTTGTGATTGCAAATGACAAATAAATTTTGTATATATACAACTATTAGTAGCTATTTACAGTATCTTATAACATGACCAAAATTTAGTCATATTTCTTTAATCATTAATTGGTTTCAAATGATGACTAAAATTTGCATATATATAACTATTAGTAGCTAATTTACAGTATCTTATAACACGACAAATATTTTGGTCATTAATTTGTTTTCTCAAGCGACCAAATAGTAACATATTTTTTTGTATATTTGGTCATTAATTATCGCAAGTAATGACTACATTAATGACTAATGACTAAATATACTACTACACGATAAAATTGAGATAACCAATTAATAACTAAGCTAAAAATGACTAAATGTTTGGCGCATTATAAAATACTGTAAATTAACTATTACTGGTCACCTACTGAAAAATGGTCATTTATATGCAAAATGTAGCCATTTTTTTAGTAACTAATTAGCAATATTGTATTGGCGAAAGAAACCCCTTTAATTGGAATCTTGGTACTTTTCCTTCTTCTGGAAATATTAGCACTCCTTATATGGCAATGTTGTCCCTTCCCTGATTGACCATTGGTTTACCAATTTGGTTATCTCTTACATCCTTGGTTCAAAATGCCTGAACTTCTTCTCAACTAAGTAACCCTCCAACTAAACAACATCAACCTCAAGTTGATCCTAAAGTTGACCCTTTTCCTTCTTCACCTATTGTTTCTTAATCTCTTTCTTCCTTCTTGCCTGGTGAAAGTCTTGATTCAAGTAATAGGAAGCTAAAAATAAGAAGACAAGGATGAAGAAGAAGAGGAAGAAGCAAAATAAGTAGGGGGAATCCAAGAAAGCATTTTTATCAATGCATCTCATGTCGAGAAACTTCCCATAAAACTTGGTAAAGTGAAATTCCATTCGAATATTTGCAAGGGTAACCACCTTCTTAGATATTGTCCTAGTATACCTTAGCTATTAGAATTGTGTTATGTAGGTTAGCATCAACCCTTGTTGTTAGCCTTTGGAGATCATTTTGGTGACCAACCTTCTACTAGTGATAGTAAGGTCCACAAAAAGAAGGGTAAATTAAAGTTTCCTTTTAGGTTATATGAAGGGAATCATCATATTCACCTTTTTCCTTATATGGATGAAGCGTTAAAAGTGATGCAAAACCTTAGAACTTCTCAAACATGACTTACGATTGGTTATCGAAAGCTTTCTCCCAATCATTCACTAATTGATGAAGTGACTAATCAAACTCCATCTTTAGTCAATCCCACCTTCTTTGAATATTTCTCCTATGAGTCATTGTTCAACCAACCATTGGTTGATAAAATGGGTAAATCAACCCTGCCTTCATTCAATCCCACTCTATCTGAATGTGAATCTCATAAGTTTGTTCCCAACTAGCCATTGGTTGAGAAAATGGTTAAATTGATTACATGATTAGTTGGTCATACTTTTACCATAGAGAGTGAGATTCATACTGCTCAAATTTTTCTTGTTCCTTTAGATCCTCTCAAACAAGGGGGAATTTCTCCCATTCCTACGAAACCCCATCCATGAAAAAAGGGAATTTCCTTTCATTGGAATCAAATGACAAAACCACCTTGTCTCCCTTCTTATATGATTTTTAATATCATGGTGAAGGCTTATGATAAAAACATCCATCACATTGTTATAGCTGACGGAGCTTATTAGAATTCTATCTCTAATTGATAGGTGAAATTTGGTCTCCCCACAACTTCTTTCTGTTGCTCTAATTCTGTTAGATTTTAATGGAAAAACCACTCAACCTTTGGGGATCCTTTTCAGTTTCCTGTTACTTTTAAGGAAAAATTGTACGTATTGATTTTATGTTAGTCATGGGTTCCTTGGATTTCAATTTATTCCTAGGGGAAGACAATATTTATGCTATGAGTGTTGTTGTTTCCACACTCTTTCGAATGATGTGTTTTCCGCATAATGGAAAATTTGTGACTATCGATCGCATTTCATTTCTTGGTCCTGATTTTACATCCAATCATCCAACTTATCTAAACATTCCAAATATGAAAGTGGTGTCTTCCACGCAACAGGTTGATTATGTGGCAACCTGTCCCATGCCCATACCTACTATTGAAGAAGTGCCTTTCAGTGATTACTCAACTTGATTTAACAAAGATCTAATAGGTGATATGGTGAATCATTTACTAGGGGCATTGGAGCCTGATATTTCTTTTGGATCCCTTCATATGTATCCTTTCCAGAGAATTATTATGATCTCATATAACTAGAACCTCTTGGAAGCTATGGTCTCTTACAGGTCATGATAAAGGTCCTAGCTCAGAGCTCCTTGTCTTGTTTCAATCTCGTTCGATAATAAAACAAGGTCTTGAACCATAGTTCCTTATCGTGTTTCAAGCTCATTAAAACATGCAACAAAGTCTCAATGAAGAGTTCATTTTCCTCTGTCAAGCTCATTAAAAAATGAAACAAGGTCTGAGAGCAAAGTTCCTTTTTTCTCTCAAGCTCGTTAGAAAAGGAAAGAAGGTCTTGGAGAAGAGTTCCTTTTCTTGTGTCAATCTCATTAAAAAATGAAATAACATGTCATGAGCATAATTCTTATCCTGTGTCAAGCTCATTAAGAAATGAAAAAAATTCCCTTCCAATTCCAGTCCTTGATTAGATCTCGTAAATTCCTAGTTGAGTCTTTTAGTTGATCTTGTAAATAAACCTTCACTCCATTCACTTGTTAGTAACCGGTAGTCTACTTAGAAAATGGAACGAAGTTTGGGGGCATGTACCTAGAATTCTGTGCCTGGAATGAGTCATAGTTTTCTTTGTTTCAATCTTGTGTAAAAATGAAACCAATTTCAAGCATAGTTTCCTATGTTTCTAAATCTTCTAAAAATGAAACCATTCTCATCGTATCCCCCATGATTTCCATTTTATAAGCCTATTTCTTCTAGATGAGCCTTTATTTTCTCATTCCATCATCACCATCAGTTTCGTTGATCCTACACTTTCACTTGGTATTTTACCCTTTCCCAAGGAGTCATTGCCATGAGTGGTCTTATCAGTCTGCCTCTTCACCTTTACATTTTTTTAGAAGTTCCATCATAACCAAAACTAGTTTCTACCCTTTATACCACTCGTTACTCTAGGAGGAGTCCTCTTTGAGCTGCTTTTAGACTCTCAAAACATAAAAATATTATCGAGCACTTGTCTCTTTGAAATCCTTAAAGCAAATGAGAAGATGTCTACCTAGTATAAGTTTAACCCTTTTATGGAAAGGGATAAACTATTTACGAAAAGGAAATACTTTACTTGAACATGAGTAAAATGTTCTCATGATTATTTTTTTTTGCCTTTTGGGAATCAAGAGACTAAATTTAGGGAAAGGAAACTTTGGAGTTTAATTTTTTCCTTTTTTCAAACTCTCTAAACATGAAAAATAAGTTGATTTACACCTTCAATGGACTCTTCAAAGTATCAAACAATGTTGGATTCATTGAACATGATGAGACCGAAACCCTCCTTGTAAGGGTTCATTAAAGTTACTCATAAGGATTCATTTGAAGGATGAACTTATAGATCAAGCATATGTTATCCTCCTCAAGCTTGTCAAAAATAAAGAGGTACTGACCAAAAATGGTTGGAGAAGTTGGGGAAATAGGGTCCTTGACATATTAATGGTAGTGATTCTCTCTTGAAAATGACACTCTTCCACTTCTTATCAGCGATTGTTGGGTTGAAAAATATTCTTTCCTCTTTGGTTAATCATACAATTTTAGAATCCTCTACATTTGGTTTTGAGTCAATGCTGGAAACTCCATAAAATTGCCATTGATATCTTCGAGATAATTCCTTTAGTTAATATATGTTGTGATACTCCTATTCCTTCATTCATTTTTTCCATTCCTAAACCAACTGTTCATCAAAACCATTCTATCTCACATTGATGTTTTTTTCATGTCGTTGATGGGAAATACATCAAGTCCCTCCTATAATGAATTGCTTCCTATCGACATCAGCTATTATCGAGGAAGTTTACTTCAAAGCTCCCTTTTTCTACCTTGGATCTTGCATATTTCAATGGCAAGTTTCTTTGCTCTCGGAAATAGGTCCTCATCATTTTCCATCGACCGAAAAACTTTGTGTGGTGTTCGACTTCAGCACATTCATTCACACCACATAGATTGTACTATAGTACCTTTAGAGCCATTATTAATACTGCTTGTTTCTATCATGTCTATTAAAAAATTATATCATTGGTTGATTATCATATGGTTTCTACCATTTTCAAGTCCATCTCACATATTCACATTCTTAGACTCATACTATTGAGTGACAAGGTAGAAGACCCCAGATCTAGTTTCATCCAAACTGGCTGTGATTTTAGGATTCATACAATATTACAAAGTATGATGGCTATGATCATTCAGATGGTCATCCAAGTATGGATCCACCTTCTGTCATCGATGGATGAGACTTCTTGATCATTTTACATGTAATACTAGATTATATGTTGAGCATGGGTATGCCTCCCTCAACAATTATAACATGATGATAATATGCATTATAACACATGATGATCTCAACCAATTTGTTCTTGATCTGGACTTGTCACAAGGTAAAGCAGTTCATTCCTCAACCACTACTTCTGAATTTGTAATTTAAGGGGTAACTTTTTATAATTCATTTTGTCACATTTACTCAGAAGGCCTAAAAACCAAATAAATGAACATACTTGAAAATTTTGTCATATTCCATTTACAAAGCCCTAAATATCATTTCTCCAAAAGTTTGAGTTTCTTTGCCTATATTCTCAAAAACCATCCTTTTAGGTGCACCGTACTATGCCTTATTATCCACAATTGTTGGGTGCAAGTTGCATACCTATGAACCCACACTAATCAGTGCAGGTCTCTCCCTTCTGTAAGTGCGATGATTCTAGAAATTCAGGAAAATTAAAAAATATTTTTCAAGCCTCTTCTTCCAAAATCTTCTAAGGTGGTTTCAACTATTTACCATGGAAATAGATCTTTAATTCCTATCTGATCCTCTCTTGGAGACCCTATCTCTTATCCATTTATCTCATCCGCCTGTCATATATGGATCTCAAGCCTAGGTTGGTAGATCCTAAACTACCATGTTTACCCTATAATTTTTTTTCCTCACATAGAGTTTGTGTTGGCTTTTGAAGATTACTAGTTGGATTTTGGAGATTGGTAGTGTCGTCATGCCTCTCCTTTGATATTAAGAAAACATCATCCACTTGCATTAGGTTTGAGTGTGAAGGTTTTCTTTCTAGCAAGGAAGGACAATTCAATTGGGGAGACATCTACAAAGTCAAATTCTATATATGGTTGTAACTCTCTCATTTATTTATTAATACAAAAAGATCTTTTTTTCTTATAGTTTTTTGTTTGTTGATTCTTATGTATTTCAATGTCATGTTCACTCATTGAATAGAGATATTGGATTATGCTATGTCGATGTTGTAGTTCCTTTACTGATTTTAGTCAGTGTTGTAGGTTCCATTTATCGGACATGGATCTAGGATTGGAAATTACAAGAAAAGAGGAGAGAAGGACTTGGTAGTAATTGCAGGTAGGTTTGTTTTCCATATTATAATATCTATAATGAAAACATAGATTTTTATCCTATATTGTTCTAGATCATACCACTATATCTAGGAAATTTGAAGCTTCCAGACCATGTCTAATATCATGGTCATTGCATTTTGTTTGAGTGAGGGCCATGAGAGTTTTATGGTTTGTAGAGATCATAATTAGTGGAGAAGGGTGGTCTAATTGGGGATTAGGTTCGAGCCAAAATGATGCAAAACATTACTAAGAATTGTCGCTAGTGAGGCGAGGATGCTGACACATAAAGAAGGAAGGACGTAATGAAGACCAAGTCATAGGAGTTCTTGACGTAGAGAAATTTGGTAGGCCTGTAACTAAGGATTTCACATATGAGCTAGAACTGTGGAAAGTAGGGTAGGTTCTTGACCCTAGTATGAATTAATTAATCATTTTAATTTCAATGGGGATCGATGTAGTCAATGGTTGGATTTAATATGGTTTTTGCATAAGGAAAATAGGAGCCAACTAACTTGACCCCCAGATCAGGTGGGACCTAGTCAGTCTAGTCTATCCATGAGTTAAGTCAATGCATTCAGGCCTTGCACAAGTTGGGATAATCATTAAGATGAAGAAGATAGAACTACCAACGTTGACCCTAACCTTTGATGTTAAAATGGAGTGTGCATTTGGGCCAATATTAATTGTGTGATGAAAATTTATGGGCCAAAATAGTCGTTCATTACATGAGATGATAAATCGTGGACGAGAATGGGGAGGCATGATTCTAAGTGCGAAGTAGCCAAGAGGATAATGTAGGCCTTG
The DNA here is from genome assembly GCA_000404065.3 of Pinus taeda. NCBI lineage: Eukaryota > Viridiplantae > Streptophyta > Pinopsida > Pinales > Pinaceae > Pinus > Pinus taeda. The sequence continues at coordinate 27,328 of APFE031244046.1, forward strand.
TGTAGGTGGCATTGTTGGTACGATTAAGGTGAAATTTGGGTGTTCAGAGTTACGAGTTCATTCTTGCACATGGTTTGGAGGAGCTACGAGTCTCATTCATGGCCCATAAATCATAGGATTTAAAAGTTGAATCTAGCAGGCAATCAAAATTCGGATAACCCTCGTTTATTTTTCATCAAGTGGTATCAAAGTGACGTAAGGTTTGTTGCAGAATAAGGAGAACATATTCTAGGTGCAGTTGTGTAGAAGTTATTGTGAAAATTCAACAACTGAATTTGTGGGTAGCATTATCAAGAGAAGTGAACAAGTGTGTAATATCCAGAGCAATAGAGGAAGCTTGAGAGGTTCCATAGGAGATGAACCAAGATGTCAAACGTTTGAGACAAATAAGGAGTGTTGGTGTGGTGTTAGTGGAGGCTTAGTTGTAGCTCACTACTAAGCATGAGGAGGAGCTCAATGATACATGAGGTGAGAGAAGACCTAGACGGTAATAGACGAGACACAAAAATAAAAAACATGATATCATGATGATGAAATGCTTCAATCACAAGCGTGTGATGTAGGGAAATGAATCCCACTCCTAAATGAAATTGATTCTACAATCTTCAGAAGCAACACCATGGAAAACAAAGGAAAATGACATGAATATGTATTTATTTTTGCGTAAAATGTAGCCTCTAAAATGAATATGCAAAAATGTTTGTTATTTTGGTTAGGGGTCTATTATGTTTCCTTTTCATTAAATAGGAAAATTGAGAGGGTTAGAGAAGAGTGACCGATGTAATGTGATATCAAGAGAAATGGTTCCATAGCCTTAGTGCCCATAATATATAATATTGTTTCCTTTTAATCTAAGTATCCCATGTGTTGGTTAAACATGCTTGTTCTTATTTTAAGTGTATAGACCCTATTTAGTATCATGGTTGTTGCATTTTATTTGAGTGTGGCCAATGAGAGTTTTACTAGCTGGAGAGATTGTAATTTGTGGAGAAGGGTGGCCCAATTAGGGATTAGGTTTGAGCCAAAATGCCACCAAACGATTCTAAGCATTATAGCTAGTGAGTCGAGGATGTCGACATGTAATTAAGGGACTATGTAGTGGATACTAAGTCAAAGGAGGTCATAACGCTGAAAAAGTTTGCAGGCCTATGGCCACACATTTGACATATGAGCTGAAAGCGCATAGAGCAGGGTAGATCCCCAAACTTGGTATGAATTAATTAATCATGAATTCGTTTCATTGGTGACCCATGTAGTCATCCTTCAAACTCAATTCAATTTGTGTGTAAGGAGAAGAGGATCTGACGAGCCTGACCCCTAGCTCAAGTGGGACCCAGTCAGTCTAGTGGGGCCTTAAGTTAAGTCAACATATTTAGACCTCATAGCATTTAGGATAGCTATCAAGACAAAGAAGAGGGAACTACTAGTTCCAACGCTCAGCTTTGGTGTCAAGGTGGAGTGTGAGTTCAGGCCAGGAGGAACTACGTGTTGGAAATATATGGGCTGAAACACTCTCTCATTGTTGGAGATGAGAAATCATCACTAAGAGTGGGGAGGCACAGTTCGTAGGTTGAATTTGTTGAGAGGATAATCTAGGCCCTTTGTACGTGGTGTTATCGGTACTAGTAGGATGAAAATTTTGGGTTTATAGTTACGAGTTTTTTATTGCGTGGGATTTAGAGGAGTTGTAAGTCTAATTGCTACATAAAATGGAAAAATAAGTCATATTTGTGGGCCCATAACCTACAAGCTTCTAGATTTGAAGCCACCATGAGATAACAATTTACAGACCTCTAGTTCGGTTTTCATCATCTATGCATTAATATCAACCTAACTAATTTTATCCATCTCTATAATAGAACAACTATTGTTGTATAAATCATGCACCATAGAATAGGAGCTAATATATTAACCTTAATAAAAAATGGTGTTAAAGACTATCTTTGATTTTTTCAGTATATTTTTTCTTTATTTACTTAAATCTATATTCGAAATTTTACATTTTTCTAATTTTCGGCATTTATTCATGTTTCTTAATCTTATTGTTTTAAGGAACTCTCTAGCTCTTTTACATTTTGAGTTCCTTTATGCTTGAAATTATTAAGAAAATATATCCAAAACAAGCTCTAAAATGTAGAGTAATTAAAACAAATTTTAAACTCATATTATAATTTTATTCTTTATTTTTTTATGTTTACATTTTCCTTACTGCTCATTTACTTTTTTATTTTCATTTTTTAGTTAATTTATTATTTTATATTATTATTGTTTTTTTATTATTTATTATTTTTTTTTTAATCTTAATCTTATACTTTATTAATATTATTTAAATTAATTTACTTTACTATTCATAATGAATAATTTACATACCCTGTTGCTTTTTTAAATACTAGATTATATTAACCTATAATCTCTATTTATTTTTGGAAACATTCCTTTAATTTAGAACATATAGATAATACATTTATGCTATACTTATCCTTATTTATATTTATACTTATGCTTAATAAAACTTTAAATTTATCACCTTTTATAACAAAACTTTAAAATATTTAATTTATCAATCTCTATCATAAAACTACTATTGTTATAAAAATTGTGCAACCTAACATATAACATAACCTATGACCTTAAAATAAAAAATAAACAAATAAAAATTTAATATTTATAACTCCTTTTATGTTTAGAAAATTACAACACTAGCACAACTCCACTTAAGAGAGAATGATATGATTACTTATAATGTTTTTAAATTAAAATTATATCTATATATAATTAATTATTAGATAAATCGAAGTGATTTCTTAATAATTCTTATATTAGATTATTTACCTCTCAATAACAAATTAAAAAACAATTTTAGCGGAATATTTGATTTATTTTATTATATATATATATTTTTTAAATTTTTTTTATTTTACTCAAAATATTATTATAAGTTTTTAATTAATATTTACGAGAATATAATTATAATGAATTTTTTTATTATTAAAGAAACATCGATTCCTTAATTTCCAAATTCATTTGCTTATCCTCATCAAAACATTCCGTATATTTAACTGAAATTTCAACAAACCTTATATTTAAATATGTTTTACTCTTTATAAATAATTAATTCAACCTCTCCTTTATCGGCTGCTCCCATGTTTCTTTCAAGTATGTTTAATTTTGGAAAAGGACGTCTTGACCAGCCTCTCATCTTCATCAAGTTTGTCTTTGGGCTGTGCTCCTGATTTCATAAGTCTTAATCTGCAGGTCCCATCATGCATCTACCTTGTATGACCTTTGCTTTTCAGAGTGGCTTGTTAGATACATATTGAAGGTGGTCGATAATTAAGGCAACCACTACCCTTACGATTTCAACTAACTCAATGATTTTCCATCAAGGATCATGTTAATATTCTTTTAATAGAATGTTTATTTTTGAAGGCCTTCGATAGGCGACTCAAAAGAAAGTTTATTTTTAAACGCCTTCGATAGGCGACTCAATCTTATAACGGCGGTTCTTCCCATTGCAAGTTTTCTCATCGTGGGCTGATTATTTCTATTCGCTAAAAATTTTATGATGCTGGTCAATAGAACTGGGATTTTTTTATGATATAAATAAAGGAACATTTAACATCAAATTATGAGTATATATATCTGGTGTGTATATTAACCAATTTTTTACAAAGATAGTGATTGAATCACTAAAGTTTTCAGTAATGTGTCCAATATTTTGAATATAGGAAAGGAAATTGGTTTAATATTTTAAACATATTATTAATTTTCGTCATAAGTTAATAATTATTTTGATTTAAGTAGTTAGAAAAATACATTAAAGGTAATGTTTACAATTGTTGGGAGGATATATTTCAAAGATTTTTGTTATGGTATATAAAATATTTATGTTTATTATTTTTAGGTAATATGTATTTTGGTAATGTGTAGAATTTTTTAATTTAAATTATTTATAAGTTAGAGGTAATAGATTTTTTTATAAATCTAATATATTGAAATAAGAGTCTCTTTATTTATAATTTTTTTTATTAAAATTATTAAAGGGCCAAAAGTAAGAAATGATAAATATTGAAATAAAACTCCTATAAGATTTGTATTTTTATAATTTGTTGCATGTTAAGGATTCTAGGAAGGAGAAAAGTAACACATGTTTAATATTTGTAATCTATGCATATTATTAATAAACCATGTAAGTATCTAAACAAAAAAATGGAATTGGTCATAGAGTTCAAAGAAAAAATTAAACATAAAACAGTCTTTTAAGAAGATGTTTGATAGTCTAAATTGAAGTTTGTCTTAAAATGTGATAAATTAAATTTTATAAGCCATATTTCATATACATATGTGAATTATTCTAATTAACATAGTCAATTAATAATAAGAGCTTTAAAAGAGGTAAAAAAAAAATATATTTTCTTTTTATATATTAAAAAGTAGATTATTTTATCTAGAAATGTTTTGTTCAAAACATCTATTAAATCATTGTTTTTACATAATATATAAAAAATAGTAGATATTATAATGTCCCCTTGCGATAGCACTAAGTGAAAATTTTTTACCAAACACAAAAAATAGATTATTTTTATACATACTAGGTTCAAGAAAATAATTTTATAATATAATGAATTAATTCCTATTAAATTTTAAAAATTTTGTGAAACTTCTCTAGCAAAAAGGGAATAACTAAAGAAATGTTTTATTGTTTTCTGATTATTTTTACACAAAAATAACTAAAATATATCATATCAATTTCCCTTTTCATCATTACTAGAAGTTCACACGAATATGAGATACCTATTTTTCATATCTTTTTCCACTATAATTATTTAAGTTATTTAAAATATTCTTTTATATTAATGAGAAAACACATATTTTCTGAAATATATTTTCCATTTTTTGTCCTTGGTTTATTTTAAATCATTTTCTTATCTTTCTCATTATGCACTAATACTTGAGACATAAATATATTTAATTCATTGACTCACTTAATTTTTACTGCATCTTTAATTACAATTTTTTTCTACCACATTAAAGAAATGACCTAGAGGGAAAAAAATATTTAATGAAAAACATTAATAATTAATCAGATTAAATTGGTAAATAAACATATTCATAGTTCAATTTTTTTAACTATTAAATATTAATAATATGTTAAATCAATGCTCTCAATCTCATTTATCTATCCCCATCAACGTAAATTAAGAAGTTTATAATCCAGATAGCCTCCAAATTCACATATATTTATTTCTGGGAAGGTAAAACCTATATATTCCTTAAATTCATAGTAAAATGCTAGAAAGTAAGGCTAATATTTTGAATATTCATTGTATTCGAAAATTTAAAATAATGAAAAAAAGTGTAACTAGTATTTGAAATAAGTTATTATTCGAAGATGATGTTGTTCAAATTTGGATGGCGAGATGCTTATGTATGTCACACTTCTTATTCGAAGATATTCTTGTTATTTCAAACTTAGTATTCGAAGATATTATTGTTGTTCAAATTTTAATGGCGAGATGCCTCTGTATGTCACACTCTCTGAAGATATTCTTGTTAGTTCAAATTTCAATAGTGTCATACTTTGACATTTTTTGGTTGAAATGTAAATGAAGTATAAGGTTCGGTCGAATATCGAGATGCGAAGTTTTTGGTTGAAATGTAAATGAAGTATAGGGTTCGGTCGAAGATCGAGATGCGAAGTTTGTGTAACGGACTGTCATGGTGAACAGAGAAAACTGTAAAATTATTCCCCTTCATATTGCGAAATTATTGAAAATAGATATCATATAAAATTCGAAATAACATTGGAATTTTTAACATTTGTAAAGAATTCGCGGGAGTTTTAGAATGGTCGAGGTAAAGAATTTGATGCGTGTGAATTCAATATTTACTGTGATCAACATTTTCGAACATCGCATTGTTACCGAGCATAGATCTTCAATATATATACCATTACGTAAGAGTGATCTGGCTTGCTGGATATTGTTTGGTTTATCAGAAAGAACATATGAAAGCCGTAGTACGGTTATGGACTTCGGGTGTCTGCTTTTGAGACTTTCATTTGTTACATTTCAGATGAAGAAAAATCAATGATCGCCCACGTTGCCAGCTTGCGATTTAGTCGTCAAGCAACTCCACGTGTGCTTTACATATTAAGTTTTGGAACATTCTTAGATACACAAATAGATCAAACATAAAGCCTATTATTTTATTGCTCTGTTTCATAGTCTGCTTTTATTTTGTGACATATATGTCGATCAATGTCAGAGATGACGACCCAAAAAGCCTTCCGGCTAATTAGACCCGTTCTCACTAAATTGGATATATATATACCCTGGAATCTGAAGGAACCAAGAGATAACAGTATTTATATTATGAAGCTCCTAAAAGTAGTTGATAAATGTTATCATGGTCTCATATAGTGTTGTTAGTGAGGATAATAAGATGTTATTGATGTCAAAGGGAAGGTGAGATAGCAATAATATTATTGATAATGTTTTAAGAAGCAGCAAGATTCTCTATGAAACAATATGACGGTTGGATTTTGTATAGGATCTCATCATGTGAAGGTAAAGGTGTTTGCATATTAATAAGATTTGATGAAGTTATGATGTTCAAAAGATCTTACAAACAAGTATGATTTTGTAGGCATTGTGGTCACTTTTCCAACTGTATATTCTGCTCAAAAGAGCTTCTGTCGAATGAGAAGCTATGACCTATTGAAGTTTCAATATTAATTAAGGCATCATAACTTTAGGACAAAATCCCTAATATCAAATGTGTTAACAAGTATGCATGTGAAAGATGGATTCATCATTTACAAACAAATCCACAACCTCATGCACATAAACCTGCACATTGTTTAACTTCATTGAGTGGTGTGAAAATTTTAGGCTAATCAACAACACCCATAACACTTCAACAAATGAATGGTATTAAAGATTTGTGACAATTTACTAGCCCTATTGACTGAACCAAATGGTGGCACATGGTAGCATCTCATTTAACAATGACATGGACCTATTCGATGAATGACATGTGGAACTATCACATACTTACTAGTGAGTGATATAGTCAAGAAAACACAACACAGCAGTTGAGGACATCATCATGAGTGATGTGGCACCACTTGAGGCTGTCACATGGCAAGAAATTTTTCACAAGATCTATTAGTGAAAAGTCCAAACATGGGTGACATGTGGCACCCCTCACGTGCTGCCATGTGGCATAATGATGTCATCCTTACATAATCATGCAGAAAAATAGGGACCCCTAAGGACCTAATGATATGGAGTGATCACATGGACTCTAGCATGTAGTTTGGGGCTCGGAAGCATGGTTATATGCAACAGTTGAGACATGGTCATTAGCCCATGCCTAGTTAACTTAGCTTTGAGAGCACACAGAATGTATGTATATATATACATAATCAATCATAAACCAAATCAAAGTCGCATTCTATGGTTGTCACAATTCGTTGGCATTTGGTTTATCGTGATTTTGAATCAAGCAAGCAAAGTTTCTTTTGTGAGTTTTGGTTTCTTGGGTCAGTTGTATGTATAGGTGGCCCATGTTGACATGGTCATAGTCCATACTTTTTGTAGGCAGAAGCAAGTGACATGGACAAGGGTATATTCTATATGTTTTACTTGAAGCAATAACCCATGTGCACAAAGGTGTATCCATATGATTATGTCTTTTGTTACATGTGGATGATATGTTACTGATTGGAAATGATTGGGAAATCATCCAAGAAATGAAAAAACAATTATCCTTTGAATTTGATGTGAAGATCTCCATGTTGTAAATTTCATTTCGGAAATACAAAAGAATTTGGATAAACAAGAATAATTATGTCAAGACAATATTATAGAGGTTTAACATGTAGGAATTTAAAGTAGTAAAAGTACCCATAACATTAGGACAAAAGCTACTCACATATTAGTGTACCAAGATATACGAAGAATAAAAGTCGATGTTTTATGCTCCATATTCTAGTGCAATTAGAAATTTGATGTAGTCAATGGTCTATAATAAACTAGAAAGTGCACATATAGTGGGAGTATTGAGAACGTATATGTCGAAACTAGGGAAGAAGCACTAGATATAGTAAAGAGCTTTTTTGGGTATTTGAGTGGCTACTACTTATGGATTGTGCTACCAAGAAAGACAAGTAGTGGATTGATTGTTCAAAATATATTCTTTTTTTGATGTGGACTAGTCAGGAGGTTTAGATTATAGAAGATCTAGAGGTGGGCATGTGCTTGAGTATTTAGAGGAGCAATCAGTCGAATGAGAAAGTGGCATTCTATAGTGTCGGTATCAACTACATAAATTAAATTCATAGTAGCCACTTATGAAAGAAAGGAAGTAGTATGGTTATAGAGATTGTTTTTAGGTATTGTGTTGGTACAACATTTGTAAGGATAGATAGTGATATTTATAGTGCAACACTTCTAGAGAAGAACCAAACTTATCATTCAAAGAAGAAGGTAATTGATGTTAAGTATCACTTGAAGAGAGATATGACTGAATAGAACAATATACTAATGGTGAAGGTGGAAAGTATGAAGAATGTTGTAGATTAATTAAAAAAAAATTGTTAGCATTGAAAATTTCTCTTTTTGTAAGGGGAGAATGGGCATTAGTTCCCTAGATTTAGATCATGTACTTTTATGTCTCGTGCATCAAGTGAGAGAATGTTGATTATGTGTTATATTCTTTACACAATTACCCCAAATATATTTTATTGCATTGGGCACAATGATGGGTTCATGATAAGAAATATCCCAAAAAAAAATTTATGTATTTTTTAGTTTTTCTTTGTTATTATATATTATCTCTTAAATAAATACTCTAAATTATTCAAACACTTATTTGCAACGCAATAACTTGTAGTAATATTATATTTCATAAATAAATTCCATTTTAACTTGTAGTAATATTATATTTCATAAATAAATTCCATTTTAATTATATACATTTTATTAGACAAAACAAAAAAATTATTTATATTACAAAATAAATAACCTACATTTATTGATGGTATAAGAAAAAATTTCATTATTAATGCCAATTATATAATAAGAAAAGTTCATTCTATATTATACCTAAATAATATAAACTTATATAGATTATCTAATAAATATATTACATTTACAGAGATGATTTCATAGAAATTTCACGAGTAATGACAACATAGTGTTGTCCATGAGGAATATTTATATAGAACTATCAAGTTAGGGTCATCAAATACGGCAGAATTATAGTAGAAAATGAAATTAATTGTATATTTTATGTAAATATAGATACATGTTAAGGTTATGAAATATCCAATACACATTTATAAGCTTAATAAATAGAATAATTAAATAAATATACTTTTTATTTCTCGGTTAAAAATAGATTTCAAATTAATATTAAAAATCACAATTTTTATTAACATATACTTTTTCAATTATATTTAAAAAAATGGTCAAACTTAATATTATGGATGAATACAAGAAAACCATATTACATAGAAAATGTGTTAAATGGCTGTGAACTATTGATGAGAAAGAATCGTTCAAAATGTCGTAAAATCCATACAAAATCCAAAAATATAAAATATATTTGAAGTTCATGATAATAGTCAGAACCTACTTGTTAACAAACAGTCTAGCAAATGTTGTTAATAAAATATGTAACTAGGATATTATAACAAAAAAATGTTGTTAATAAAACCTATAACGAGGATATTATCACAAAAAAATCATATTGATATATTGATATATCTTTTAGAGGATTTTTAAATAAAAATATGTTTTAAGAATGAAATATTGATAGAATAAAAAGAATTCATCCATAAAAGTTTTAATTCTTAAAATTTCTAACCTTGAAATGGAATGATAATGTTATTTTTATAATAATTTAAATTTTTAACTATATAAAAAATATTTAAAACTTTAGTTATTCTAAATTATTTATATATTTGGTGATTTTAAATTTTTTTAAATTCCCCTATTCTTTATATAGATCTTATCTAAGATAGAAATCTTAAAAAAAATTACTGAATAAAACCTACCAGAGAACATGAATGTTGTTGAATATGTATAATTTGAACTCATTTGACTAAGAAGTTATTTTATGGATATTTTTAATTATATAATTGTGATATTTTTCTTCAATATTGAAATTTGGAAAAGTTAAAATTTTGTGTATTTATAA
>APFE031244047.1:2641-16316 GCA_000404065.3 Pinus taeda
TCAATTGCCTTCTCTACAGCGGAAGCGGAATATGTTGCTGCTGCATCTTGCTGCACTCAACTCCTTTGGATGATGCAGACCTTGCAGGACTTTCAAATCACTTGTACACCACCTATCTCCATCTTATGCGATAACACAAGTGTAATCAGCATCTCAAAGAATCCTGTCATGCATTAAAAAACCAAGCACATACCAATCAAGTATCATTTTCTCCGGGATCAAGTGCTTGAACAGAAAGTCAAGTTGGAGTATGGTCCTTCTAAGGAACAAGTTGTTGATATTCTCACCAAACCATTGCCCAGGGAGACTTTTGAATACCTCAGACAAAAGCTGGGGGTTGTTGATGCATCATCTTATTGTTGAAACTCTTCTGATTGATTGTACGCATGGTTCATCTGGGGTATATGCATACATATGCTGGGTTGCGGCATAGGTTCAGGGGGAGTATATAATGCATTGTTGGCATTATGGAGGATGTACAAAAGGAGATCATGGAAGCTGGTCTGAATATAGCTGCAATATGTCTCTTGGTCATTGATGGTGTCTGATGGATTATGGCTTTTCTTTACAGATCTGGTTCATATTCAGGGGGAGCATGTTCTTAGGGGGAGCATAACCCTTTGCCCTTAATGTCAAAGGGGGAGAATGTCGCTGAAGTTTTTGAGTTTGCCATCAAGTCCAAAGGGGGAGATTGTTGGCATTATGTTTATGGTATGGCTATATGTTACAGATGTTATACTTGATGGCAACACCCATGGCAAGGCTCTCAATATATTTAAAATTAAGAAGTACGCAGGAGAACAGTTCAGAAGATGCGTACCCGCAGGTACACCGTGAAGGGTCCGCGGCCAGACACGTAGGTTAGCCGTTCAGGAGGTGTGTACCCCCAGTGCACTCACTTCAAGGCAGAGAAAAGCACACGTGGGGTTTCTTATGTTTTATCTTTGGTATTTAGCCAACGGTATTTGTGTTATTATGGTTTTGGTTCGTGGTATTGTTCCATGATTTTAGGAGGAGCTTGCCTATATAAAGCAAAGGAGATCCCTTGGCATCTTTTGCAAATTGAATATCTTAAGATCTGAAATATTGGGTTACTGTTTAAAAAGCTTGATCTATATGAAAGTGAAGTGGAAAGCGAATCGGTGAAGGGTGATCTCTCGAGCACATAATCAGATCTGGGCATTCGACTAACTGAAGCACACTGGTGATCTGCAAATTCGGCCCTAATCAGAAGTACGCAGGTGTTTAACAATGCCTCTGCGTGGGTACGCAGAGAAGAAACAGGCAAACTGCATGGGTGCGCAGAGCAGAAGAAGGGCAACTGTGTGGGTACGCAGAGCAGAAGAAGGGTGACTGTGTGGGTACGCCGAAGCAGAAGAAGAAGGACTGCATGGGTGCACAGCGCAACAGTGGTTCAGGTGCGTACGCACAGTAAAAGTACGCGGCGCGATAGTCTTTCTGAGTGCGTGATTACAGTGGCAGTACGCGGCGCGATAGTGAATCTGGGTGCGTACTGTACGCAACGCGGTAGAAGAAGCAGTGCATGGGCACGTGGCATAATAGAAGGAACTCTGCCGGTATACACAGGGAAGCAGAAGGTGAAGTGCGTAGCGACGCAGGCCAGAGAAAGGAAAATTGTGTATCTGTCTCATGACTTTCTGTTGACTGAATTTTTTGTTGATAAGGTGTTCTAGGTTTAGTTCTGTTTTGTTGATCTAGTTACTTCAGTTGACTGTGAAATCTACATGTACTTGATGATCATTTGATGTTTATGAAAAGTGGTCCTTATAAGAAAAGAAGTAAGGGGGGTTGTTGCTCCCTTCCAGGAGAGACTGGAAAACGAGAGGGAGTTGTAGCTCTCTGCAGGTTGCAGCCTGCGTACTGGTAAAGGACTGCACCAGTACAAGACCATTGTAAAATGAGTTTCTAATTTGAAAGAAGATAGAGACATATTACAGCAGGTAGTTTTCACCCACATTGGGTTTCCACCTTATATCTGGTGTTCTTTGATGTGACTGCCTGTTTTTCTTTCTCATTATTTTATGGTACTGATATGAAAAAATAATTCAAAGTGTAAATAAGGAAGATTTGTTAAAAGAACTAGATAATACTGATTCACCCCCCCTCTCAGTATTATTTTCAACAATGTAAACCACAAACCTGAAGGTGATAACCTAATGTCTGGAGGGTGTCTATATAAGTGGTTGAGTTAAAAAAATTTGTGGCACCTGATGTTTTGTGGAGGTTTATTTTTAGGTGGAGAGTTGTTTTCATGTGTGGTTGAACAAAAATTAATGGAAACCTAAAAAAAACATGTATGTGGACTATTAGCAGCTAGCCATGTAATCCCTAAGTATAGTAGTAAGGGTCTTGACTTGTTACAATTAGTGGGCATCATGATTTTTGTGCCCTAGATCAATAAATGTAGGTGGAATTTTTGTGATAAGAGAGTTGATTTTGCAAGCCCTAGGTTTTTCATTCTTGGAGTAGCCAAGAAACATCAAGAGGGCATATTGTGTGCCCTAGTTCAGTGGGTTGCAGATGGAAAACTTCAGTGATATGAGGGAAGATTGTTGAGCCCTAAGTTTTGTCACCTTTGGAGCAGAAAGGAGATAATAGTGGGAAAATATGGAAGACCTCATGTACAATTATCCTTGGAGTAGTGAAGGGATTGTTAGGAGGAAGATTTTATGGAGCCCTCATTCACATTTTTGGTGTGGAAAATCACTGATAAGAGGAAAAATACAGAAGACCCTATGAGCAAAAATCTTGGTGGGGCAAGACAATTGTTATTGGGCAGATAATTTCAATCACCCTTTAAGAAACATGAGGGTTGATAGTGGTAGATTGAGGAGTTGGAGATGCAAGCTTTTGGAGTCGTAGAAGTTGCAGTAATCAATAGATGGGGAGGAAAAGTACATAACAAATGTGTTCAAGGTATGTGTACTGAAAGGGTTGAGAAGAGCGCTCCTTCAACAATTAGGTCAAACATACATTCTTAGATTGGTGGTTATAGGTGTTGACACCAAGCCCTAGTTATGTCCTTGTATTATGGCTATATGTAGTGTCCATGATCCCTGGTACGTGAGCCCTAAGATTGTATTATTATATTTTGTAATATAACAAGTTGTGGGTTAAAAGTTTAAATTTTTCATGTGCATGAGATCGATTCACTGCTATGTGTTTTCCATTGTGAAAAGTAGTAGTTTTGTGGTGTTTAAATGTGTCTGTGATCGTGATCTTAAACTTGTTGGGTAAAGTTTTCATTGATGTCAATAAGATGGAAACCCTAGGTGCATTGTTGAATCATGCCCTAGATGAAACCCTAGGTGCAAACCCTAAGATCCTAAGTGCAAACCCAAACTGTATATGTTAATAGTGCATGAACCCCTAATGTGCAAGAAACCTTAGCCCAAAATTATTGAAGAAACTTTCATGTATATGACGTCCTAGCATAAAACCTAGAAAGGTTGATGTAATACCAACCCTAGGTGCATGGAAAAGCCCTAGTTGAAGCAATGTCCTAAGGAACCCTAGAATAATTCCTAGCATTTTTAAATATGATGCCAACCCTAAATGTTTGACTATATGATGCCATATTTATGTTGAAGCAAGGCATAATGGATATATATGCCCTAGAACATATAATGAAACCCTATCCCTAATAGATTAATACTTATATCCTATATCCCTATGATGAAGAATCCATAATGCCATAGGTCCATGATGATGATACCTTATTCTTGAGCCTAATCTCCAAATCATAAGCCCTATCCTATATAATCATACCATAAGGGTTGTCACAAAAATTATAAGGATTTCCATAAAAGAACAATTTATTTGTGACATTAGAGAAAAAATCCTAATATTCGTCTTACACCATTTGATAGATTGCTTCAAGACCTTTCCAACGAGTACCTACCTATCCTCTAATTCCTTTTCATTGTGGATATCTTAATTTTTGAAATTTGTGTATGTTAAAAAGGGAAGTCTGCCAGATGACTTGAGTAGGCTCAAATATACCTCTTCCAATAGTCGTGACTCTTGGTGAATGAGAAAACAAGTATAAATAAAAACTTAGGCTCCTCATTTCAAACCACCAATTTGGTCAATAAATATAAAGAACTCAGATATGAAAGAGGTGAGAGCTAAGAAAAGCTAGAAGAGGATGAAGTTTGGTTGAGATTATTTGGTTGGCTTTTTGGATATATTTTTGTATTGTAGACCTGTGACCAACCTTATTTTTAGACCTGTGACAAAGACTATTTTTGGACTTATAGAGAAAAATTAATTAAAAAAAACTTTGGATTAATTGCAAACCTGTGGTGACCACATTTTTGGACCTATGGGAGAATAACTTTAGACTTGTTGCAAGCCTGTGGTAACCACCTTTTTGGACTTGTGTGAGGATAACTTTGGATTTATTTTCAAGTTTGTAGTGACATTTTCAAACCTATAAAAGGTTTGTTACAGACCTAGATTTTAGTCTTGTATCCCTATAAAACTCAACCCTGAGGCCACTTCCGAAATTTAGCCTACCACTTTGTGTAACCTCGGTCTCATGCAACCAAATTCACACATGCAACTTGGACCTAAAGCAACTCAAACTATGGTATAATTTATAACTATTTTTCTTGCACAAAATTCAAGTAAAAGTTTCTCAAGAAGTATACTTTGGTCCTCAAGCTCTCAATAAGAGAAGAAATTTGGCTATTGTTAATAGTTCATCCTTGAGCTAATTTTGAAAGCATATCACAATCTTTGGGAGAAGACCCTTGATGGTGCAAGACATCATTTATTGCAAACCTTGAGGGTTGACTATAGTAGATTTTTAGCATACCTTCTAAGGAAATCCTGAGTTTGAGGTTGACCCCTTCTTGAAGAAGACCTTGGAAATAGTAGCAGACCATTGGTACCCATGTTAAAGTCTTGGAGAAAGTTGTTGATTGAAGATAAGAAAATATATTGATGATGTGTGCAAGACATATTTGGAGAATTTTGAAATCCTTGTTAAAGTAATATTTGGAAACCATTGTTGAAGTCCTTGTTGGAGTAGCTTCTAGTACGTTTCTAGTGTAGACCTTGAAGACACTTTTGGATCATGTAAATTGATGAGCCTTGGAAGAGACATATTGAAGTGATCTTGAGACTTTATTGAAGACTACTTGTAGTAGTATAGTTTGAGAAAATTTGAAGACTTTCGAAACAACATGACCTCATGGGATAATACTTGAAGAAGATTTATTGTGCATACATCAAGAGCATTGAAGAAATGTACTAAGCGATGTTGAAGATGACCTTGATAGACTAGCCCCTAGATTGTTTTGGAGAATTGTTGAAACAGATATTGGACTTGTTGAAGGGAATATCGGAAGTCTGCTATACAGTATTTCATGGCACTCCTCGTGTTGTATCATGAAGTGTCAAAATTATGAAAGTTGTCAGTGTATTCATCATGAAATTTGTTCAGAAGCATCCCTAAATATAAGAAGAATACTTGCTTAGAAAGAATTCTGAAGAAACTTGTTAAAAACCTTGTTTTTTAGGATCAATGTGTTTTGCATGCCTAGTGACCCATGGTGGTAACTAGCTGCATTATACATTCTTAATGCTACTAGCATGAATTTTATCAAGAAAACCCACATTGAACCTCTTCATGCAGTTTTTCCCAAAATGGAGGAGAATCTTCTCCTACTAGAAGTCTCGAGAATGACGAGATGGTTACAAGTGAATGAGGATTGGAACGAGACCTCTCATTCCTAGTCTTTGATTCTAATTTCATGGATCTTTCCATTGAGATGTGGAACTTCTCCCTCCTTTTATGGATCCTTAACATGCTCTCCTTCCCTATAAATGAGATACCTATTATCCACTACTAGTTGGAATATGATTTGTTTCCTTCCTAGTGTTGAACTATGCCCAATTGCTGCCCATTTTGCTAAGGAGAAAGGAGTGCTTGAAGGTTAAGGATACGACTTGGAAAATGACCTAGAGGAGGCTTCCAACATTAAGGCCTAAGTGGTTGTAATTCTCCCTTTACCATCTATTGATAATATATTATTTGTTTGCTTTCCATAAATGTGTCAATTATTTCTCATTTAGTGCAATACTCCTTGATAAATTACATGGTTTATATTGGAATGAATTCTACTATGTATGCATTTGTTGTCTCCATGTGATATTTCTTGCAGGTATTCATCCATAATAATGAAGAAGAGATTGAGCTTGGAAACAAAAGAATCAAGGATGATACCAATAGATGTTATCATCAGAGTGAGGTAGGTCACCTATCCTACTTTGTGTTTTCTGGTATACACTAGGAAAGTTTGCACATTTTTTTATGTTTGTTGCTAGATCATCCCATAGGACTAGAGGGATTGTTTCTGTCCACAGAAAGGATTGCCTGCACAACAAAGTCCTAAAGAAGTAACTAAATCCATCTTGAAGAACTGAAGCTAAGTGTTAGAGCCCTAGAATATTAGTGTCCTCAATAAGACCAATTAGGTGCTTGGTGAAGTAAAGGTTGGACGTTGGTTTATTAGAAAATTGTAGTCTTCATCTAGGTTTGGTGCCCTGTAGAAATAATAGGTGTGGTTATACTAATAAAAACTTGAAATATTGTAAAAGAGGATTGGATTCCTCGTTATTCTAATTAATAAAATTATTTATTTATTATTCATTTATTATTCTATTTTAAGTGATCTTAACTAGTAATTAAATAACAAATTTAAAAGGAAATATTGATTCACCCCCCACCCCATCCTCAATATTTCCAACAAGACTCAAACCTGATTTTGAAGTGTTGGTGGAAAAACCAACATAGACACCTTAATAAATCAACTTATTAACATCATAGAGGATGGAAATGATACAAACAAATGTTAGTTATCACACAAAATATTCATAATATTTGTAATATGAGGATATCCAACATAAGATAATTAATATAGATATATATATATATTATATATATATATATATATATATATATATATATATTATATATATATAATATATATATATATATTTATATATATATATATTATATATATATATATATATATCTATATATATATATATATATGATGATTGATTATACAATGAGGGTCTCATATATACCTATGCAAGATCCCCTTTCATGAAGAGTCTTGTCCTTTTGGATCATGTTCTTTCCTAATTACTAATTAATTATTATTATTATTGTTTTATATATATTTGTGTTCATACCATTTCCTTTCCCTTTATAAATTATTTGGTCTCATCATATTGATGAAAATGTGTGTTATCTTTTTATTTGTGTTGTAATCTGTTCACATCTTTTCGAATTCTTGGAGTTGACATTTTTTAAGATATAAGACAATATGAAATTATGAGTGTAGAGAAAATATTGAACTAAAAAGTGGTCTTGGGTTGTGAACTTGTTTCCTTGCGTTTGAGGAAGATGAACTCTTAGCCAAGTAAAAACGATTTTGGGGATCTTCTTCTTCTTCTTATATGATTTCTTCTTCTTCTCCTTCTCCATTTTCTTCAAAAACATCTTTATTAAATTCATTTTCACTTTATAAATATATTTTTAAAACTTTGACTTATCATACCTTAATAAGAACCATTCATAACAATTAAGTATGGATGATTTTTGTTGTAGGTGTATGATTCAATAGATGTGGCCATGGAAATTGGGGTATGTCCATGATTAAAATTAGTAAGAATGGTGACTCAAATTAGTATGGTGACATATGGATCAAATATGGTTGTTGGTACAACGAGAAACTACAGTTGTACATGAGACGATAATGGCTTATGGAGGCAACACAATACAATACATAGACAATATGATCATGATAAATTTATAAAGCTAGCAACAATTTCAAAGGTGGCAAGAAGTGGTGACAATGATGAATGTTGTAGGTTGGTGACAACAATTCTAGTTGTTGGTCGGCAGCAACAACAACATCAGTTGTTGGTTAGCAGTAGTGGCGATAATGCTTGGGTTTTTACCCACTTTTCTTATTTATTTTTTTTGTTATTATTGTTGATGTTGTTTTTAATATAATGGCCACAAATATTTTGAGAAGTGTCTAACTACATACTAAAAAATGTATGTGTTTTCTTCAATCCAAATCCTTGACAAGGAAAAATATGGTCTTTTCCCATTAATAAGAAAATGACCAAATGCTATATTTTTCCTTGTCAAAACTTTGGATTTGTAACACCCCTAGGTTAATGTTTCATGTAATAAATGATAATAAAGGAAAAATAAGACCAAGGGCATGGGACATGAATTCCAAGATGAATGTTGGGAAAACACTAGAGTGGGCATCACTTGTGGTTCAATAATGGATATGAAAATTGGGAAAGGAAAAGAGGAAATAATTGGCATTTAATTATGAGAAATATGGAAAATAGGATAAAAGGAAGGTGAAGAGACAAAAATTTGCATGCAACGGAAATTATAGGAAAATGAAGGAAAATAGAGACATTAATGATAAAAATACTCTAGATAAATAATTCACAACGTTTTGTCAATTTTTGATTTGGATTTGTTTCATAGAGAGAGGGAGAACAAGAAAGAAAGAAAAGGAAAGAAAAGGGAAAGCATAGGAAAGCAAGGGAGCACAAGGAAAAAGTCAGATCAACAACTTCAGTAGGAAGGTTTTGCAGGTAACAAGTTGCATATGTGATTTCCTTGCTGAGATGTGAATGTGTGGTACATGCATTTGTTTATTTGGTTCATTTTCTATCATTGGAATGGGTTTTTCCTGATTTGAAAATGGTTTCAACCTTTCCTTGACAATGGTATGGTGAAGGAATTATAACGCATCCAATCTTGTTTTGGTTTTGTGATCTCAATACTAGTTTAAGTGAGATTACAGTAGTTTGAGGGTGGAGGTTGTTTAACCTCTAGGGTCTCTATTTGGTTATGTCCTGGATTATCCCATGAAATCCCACATTCATGCTTGGAATATGGAACAAGGGTGATTGGCTGAAAGAAAATTTTGGTTCAGCCCAATCTATGGTTGGGTTGTATGTGGAAGTCCCTAACTTGGTTGGCTTTTGTATAAGTTAATATGAGTTATTATTCTAATGTAATTAATGAACACATGTATTTGTTATTATGTGGATTTCATGATTGATTTGTTATTGGGCTTACAATTTATTATTTATGACCGCCCCATTTTTGACATTATCACCTTAACTTGAAACTCCATTCCATATCATTTTACCAATTTTGTTAAATAAATAGCTTTTAAATGAGGAAGTTAAAGGTAAAATCAGTTGTAGAATTGTTCCTTTTTAATTTTTAAATGCTTATATAAAAGTTATTCTTGTTACTAATAAAGTTGAAAGGTCCAAAATTGTCAACATAGGAATATAGGCACCATAATGCTCCACATCAATAAGGAAGATTCTGACACTTGGAGGCCGATCCTTATCTATTCATTCTAGAATTCAAAATCAAGGTGTACCAAATCAACGTATTATGAAAAATATCTTGGGAGTTTCCATAATCTTATCCAATGAGATAAGTATTCGTCACCATAATTTAAGAAGCAAAATATGCATTATGGGATTGAAGGAAATTACCTTTCTGTTGTACTAGTCTATTTTTAGTATGAAAATGCTGGATTGACCTAATTTTGGGCAGCGCAGTTAAGCAATAATATTTTGTATAAAAATAGATAGATAAAACAAATATAGTTTAGAGAGAAAAATACTTTTAAGATATACATACTCCTTTTTATCGAACCTCAACTTTGTTTAGTAATATGAGAGGTATTTATGTGAGTTATTATATAATTTTGCAGTAGCCTTTCATAGATTTAATAGTGACACAGGCTAGGAGGCTCCCCTGGTATGTGATACTTATTATTTATTATATGATTTCTTAAATTTTTATATGGTTGGTTTGATTTGTTTCACAATCCTATGATGTATTTAGGAAATGAGTGTGCTCTATTTTTCTTGTAATTTCTTAAAATTATTGTAATTGTGTGTTACAAATGCATGTAGTGATCATGTAATCACAAAGGAATTCATGTAATTATGTGCTAGAGTTTCCTGTACTGATCATGTAATCACACATGAATTCTTATATTCATGTGTTGGAACTTCCTGTAGTGATATTGTAATCACATAGGAGTTCCTGTAACAATTACTGGATTTCCTGTAGTGATCCTATAACTATACATCACTCTATATAATTTCTGTAAATGAATACTTTGTTTTATTTTTAATAGGTAGATTTATTTAGTTTTTACCTAAAGTACTAATACTTCAAACTAGCAGAATAATTATGTTTTTATCATGCTTAAAAATAATAGTTAGGAGAGTAATTTAGTTTATATTTTAGAATAAAAGAATTGTTATTTTCTTTGAATGGAATTTTTCTTACAAAACCTAGAACACTTATTCTATTTAAATTAATGTTTAGTATAGTCTTAGTTGATTTTGACCAACGAATTATTCAAAAAGAGTATCTTGTGAGGAAATGTGATGCATCTTGTTGAATTTGTAAACTTTATGACAACAAATTAGAATTGAATTTAAAAATCTGAAAATCAGTGTAAGTTGAATCAACTCTAGCACCTACATGTACATGGTTTATGAGTAGTTTTGAATAGGAAAGTAGTAAGAACCAGTTAACACACATTGTGTTTCACCTCAAAGTTTACCTACCTAGATTGAAAAAACAAGTGTTAATTCGTTTATCCCACTTTATGACTTGACATTTTGGCACCGTTTCTAGGGAGGTGTAATGAATTGGTGCTTAGGAGTTTAGTTTTCTTATTAAAAATGAAATAAACAACAAAAGATTTAGAAAATTCTATTTACTTAATCTTGCAGTATGATTTTTTTTACTATGTGTTGTCATTCTGTATTTTTGAGGTTGAGGGAGTAAAGACAGAGGACAACATCAAAACCACTTTGGAAGCTGGGATCTAGGCCTGCCAGCTTCAGAGAGGGATATCTCTGTAAAGTTTAGCTATGTTTTATGTGAATTTTAGGCTAGTTATTACTATGCTGATTGTTTTTTATTGGATTTCTTTCTTGATTAAATTGTTATAATTCCATTGGGATATGGAGTCTAAATATTAACTGGAACTGCATCAAACTTTGAATGAGTTTCATAGGGAAAGATAGGTTTCACTAGTTGGACCTTTCATAATTTTAAATGAATTATGAAATAGAAGAAATGTAAGCTTTAGTAGAAACTAAGGAGAAATGAAGAATTCCTTAATTTGACTTCAGCAGAAAACAACGAGAATAGGGTTTTCTCTATAACATATCCTATTCATCACAGTTTCTGTTATGTAATTAAACTTTTCAGAAATGGCAGAGAAAGGTGACAATGATTAAACACATGAACAGAAGAAAAAACATCACCAATTCATACACCACATGAATCTTGTGAAGAATGTCCTTGTATTATTGATTCTTCCAAAAACTTAGAAAATTACAATTCACAGAGGAAATTATATTCAACAATCAACCTGTAATACTTTAAACAATGAAGTATTTATAAAAATAATTACAAAATCATTGTCTCAACTGACAATGAATTATTAACATTATCCTAAACAATGAAATCAATCTTTTTTTAGAATCATAAGCAAGGTGGACAACTACATGAAGATGTGGCTCCGTTTTGGTGGATTCAGTTGCTAAATCAACCTATAACTGTGTTGCACTGACTATTGTGCTGGTTGATATTCTTATTACTTTCAAGTTTCTTTTTAATCCAATAAATCACATAGTTCCTCCCACCTTTTTTCATATGGAATGGCTAACTTGATTACTCTTCGGTAAATCTCATCAACCTCAGTATACTTTGCAAATGTTGGCTTTACTGTGAAGATATGTTTTACCTCAATCTGGATAAAGAAGTCATTTCCCATTGTCACTAAAAATGCTCTAGCTGTCATGCTACCTTTTATATCATTGAATTTAATACTGCTTACTGCCACTTCCTTCATATTCATAACATAATCTTCTTGAGAAATTAGCTTGTCATTAATCACATATAAGCTGGGAAATCCTTTCTAAATTAATGCTTCAATACTGTTGAAGAATATGTTTACTCCCAACTCCAGTGTTTCAAATTTCTCTTCTAAATGATCAATGATATTTATTTTAGCCAAAACCTTCTTGACTTCTAAGATGGTGGCAGTCATGTCACTAATTCCTAACTCTTCAAGTTCATACTTATTGTTTGAATTCAAGAATTTGATGATGTTGGAATCTTTTGTAGGCATGTCTCCCAAATTTTCCCTTACTTGGACAATGGTTTCAGTGGCCTTTTGTATCAGTGTTTTCTGTTCAAAAATTATTTAAATGCATGGCCAAATCTCTTCATGGAGTCCAAAATACCCGTCCAAATGGTTTACTTGGCTTGGGCCAAGGTTTGACCAATTGTTGTATCTTTCTCCACCCTCTGTAATCTCTCTAGTAGCCTTTGTGACTTCTTTAATTCAACCAAATGAAAAGCTTCAGTTCTTGCTTTCTGTTCTTGTAGATCTTTGAGATGCCCATGCAACTTATTAATTTCTTCTGACTGTATTGACATATTTTCCAATGCATTTGTCACTTGTTCAACACTTGTATCTTGAGTTGAAGAAGTTGTTGTATTTGTTGTTCCTGTAGTTTGGATTTGAGTGATGGGTATAGCATCCAAGGGGACTATGGCTACTATTTGACTTTGTTCTTTCTCTTTGATCATTTTATCCCTTTCTACCTCCATCTATCTGATATGAACATTCTACTCTATGATTAGCTTCACCATGTCATCCTTCTGTGTCTCATTTTCTTCAATATCTTTAGTCAAGGGGTCCTCTATGGCTAGAAGTTTCAAGTTCTTTCTCAATGCTGCAATGTCAAGATTTGTCTTCTTGATGATCTCCTCTGCCAAATATATATCTTTAGGATAATATCCTATCTTGACTACCAAATCTTCCAAAGATTTGATCCTATTGTCCTTTGCTAAGGAAGATACTTTTTCCATTTTCAATTGGGACTGAATGTTTGCATATGAAACCTACAACTTTGACAATGACATGGCAATATTAGTTAATGTAGAGGAAATTATCTCACTAGTTTGTTTATGCATCTCCATTTGATCAATGGGATGGATGCCTTTGGTGTTGAATTCAAACAATGTGCTCTTGTAATATGCTAGTGTCTTAGGATGTGGAATTTGGGCCTCAGGGAAGGCCATTTGCATCTTTCCTTATTTTGTATCAAAAATTGATAATAGTCTGCTCTGTGAACTGGAAGTATGCTTCCAAAAATAATTGTAGGTGTTGTTATTAATAATTTCTGATCCAGGTGGATATTGGTGGCCACCTGCCAAGTCTACCTGGACCCCCACCTCAACATTTTCAGTTACCTTAATTATAGCGCAGTTTACTATTTTTAGCAGTTTTTCGGGTCCTGAACTTCCGGAGCCGTTTTGAGGCCCTAAACGACGTTTTTTGGGAAATCTTGCTCTGCGATTTTTTTGATAAAAAAATCATCTTTCTTGTCGTAGTCCTCGGAGAGATCTTTCCAACGGGCTATCATGCGCATCAAACGGAGATCGTATGCCAAAGTTACGACCCCGGGAAGTTGATGTACCAATTTACCCAAGCGGGGCCCATAGTTTGGCATTTCATCTTCTAGGGTTAGGTTTTGGAATGTT
>APFE031244049.1:0-92078 GCA_000404065.3 Pinus taeda
GTGCTACAATTACGGAAACTGAAAAACTGAAAGAGACAGGTGCGGGGGTCCAAATGGGATAGGTGGGTGGCCACCAACATCCACCTGGATCATTCCTCCCCCCTTAGGAAGCAATGGTCCCCATTGCGTTGAGTTCCTCCATCTGCTGAACTTGTCCTGCAATCTCTGATGTGTCCAGTAATGGTGGAAAACATGGTCGACGATGGTCCACATTGAACACTTGGTGCAAGCGCAGGAATGGAGGAATGTTGTGCTTCAAAGCATTATTCCCCATAGCCTTGGTATGGGTGTAAGGACCATGTCGGAGTGGTCGGAGCTTCTGATGGGCTCTTGTAAGGTGTTCTTTCTGCAGATGTAACCAAACTTTGTCGCCCACCTGAATCTTATGTGGTACCCCTGTGGGTGAGGAGAAGTTGTTCCTGTGTTCTGTCATGATTGTATCCCTTTGCTGCTGCTGTTGCGTGGAGGAACCCTTTGCGGTGGTCATGGATGTAGCAACGATCTTACCCTTACTTTGGTAGTGAACCATACAGATGAATTTCCTGGTCTGTGATATGAGCTTGCTGCCTTTCTTAGTAACGATCAAAGATGTGGCGGTAGGTGGGGCTACCTCCGGTATCCTGTATAATGAATCACCCAAAGAAATAATGACAGCACGAGGCCTTGACTCATACACAGCATGTCGCCTCCACAAGTATGGCTGGCCTAATAATACATCACAAACATCTAGAGGTGTAACATCACACAATACCTCATCTGTGAATGGTTTGATGCCGTAGGGAAGGCGGCATTGCTGGCGAACTTTGAGATCTCGTCCTTCATGAAGCCACCTGATACTGTATGGCTGTGGGTGTGGTGTAGTCGGTAGGCCCAACCATTTCACGACCTCTGCTGAAACGAGGTTCTTTTGGCTACCACTGTCGACAATGAATTGCAACGACAAACCCTTCACCCACATCTGTGAGTGGAAAAGGCGTTCCCCCTCCTCTGGCTCTTCGGGCTCATTCTTCTGGATTTTGGCAGTGGCAACAGTGGCACTAGGATCCGCATTAATGATCTGCTTCCCTTTGCCATTCCCCTTGTCGGGTTCTGGCTCAGGGTCGGAACATATATCTGATTCGGAAGCCTTCAACTCGGCCACCAGTGACTGCTTGGTCCGACACTTGTGTTATGAGTGGGACTCTTGTGGAACTCAGACCACTTTCCTGTGTCCTTCTTCGGTTTCGTGGTGTTGTTCTCTTCTTGTGGCTTCGACGGGTTGTCTTGGGTCACCCCACCTTGGCTTTGTCCTTTGGGCTTTGGATTTGCAGATCCAAAGTCTCGCTTCTTCTGTTTGAACTTTTGCTCGATTTTGACAGCGTATCGATATGCCGTGCCGAGCGAGGAGATGTTCAGGAACTCCATCTCTTCCTGGATGTATCTGTGTAGGTAGCCACGGTATTTGAGTACCAGATGCAGCTCAGAATCTTTGATACCCAGCTATGTGCGAAGGGTATGAAAAATGTTTGTGAACTCTGGCACATCTTGATCTCGTCCCTGTCGCAGTGTGGTCCATTTGATGTATTTGTCCTCATAGCTTTTGACAGGGTAGTACTGCTCCTTGATGGCATCCCGAAAGTCATTCCAAGTGGGTGCGGCCGAAAATAGTGAGCTTGTTCTTTCATCCTTCTGCTCGCAGTAGGTTTCCCACCAGTCCTTGACGTGGGGGGCTGCTTTGAGAAGAGCGAAAACAATCTTTTCGCGACTTGAAAATTCATGAACAGAAAAATACCCTTCGAGCAGATTTAACCATTCATCTACAACGTCTGCGTCTATTTTACCCTCGAAGATAGGAATTTCAAAATTCACTTGTACCTTAAACGGTGTGGCGTTTCCAGAGTAGCTGTTGGAAGCCGATGCGTCGCCTCTGGGTAGCCGCTGAAGGATCTGCATAAAACTATCCATCATCGCGTTCTGTTGTCGCTCGAGGGCTTCTTCGAGCAAGATTTTGATAGGATCTCCTGCCCCCTCATCTTTCTTCTCATTCGCCATGGGAGGCCGTCGCGATTTGCGAGGCTGGTCTTGCAAAGGTTCGACCAGTTCAAGCCCTAACTCCTTATATCCCGACCTCGTTGGCGACATGCAAAGAAAAACAGATAAAAAGCAGACCGCTCTGATACCACTGATCTAGATTTAAACAGGAACGCAACAAAATACAGAGATAACCATATACACAAAGATGCAGCGGAAATAATACTTCAATTCATTAATGGAAGCACTGAAATATGCTTACAAACAGAGTTGAAAATAAACCAGCTAGGGTGATGGTAGCTTATCTCTGAGAAGAGATGTGGCGGCTACATGCCTCTGAACTGTTCTGAACTCTGTGTTACAATGAGGCTCGAAGGCCTATTTATTGTTGAGAAACAATGGAAAACCCCTCACATTCCAAAACCTAACCCTAGAAGATGAAACGCCAAATTGTGGGCCCCGTTTTGGGTAAATTGGTACATTAATTTCCTGGGGTCGTAACTTTGGCATACGATCTCCGTTTGATGTGTATGATAGCTCGTTAGAAAGATCTATCTGAGAACTACCACTTTGGGATGGGCAACATGGGTCCATGGACCCATGTTGACCCCAGATTTCCCAAAAAACGTCGTTTAGGGCCTCAAAACGACTCCGGAAGTTCAGGACCCGAAAAAACTGCTAAAAATAGTAAACTGTGCTACAATTTAGGAAACTGAAAAGTTGAAAGAGACAATTGCGGGGGTCCAAATGGGATAGGTGGGTGGCCACCAACATCCACCTGGATCATTGAAGCTAGTGGTCTTCATTGTATGCATGTGTTCGGAAAATTTTACTTAATATATGAAGCATGATGGCCAACATGTTCTTCATGCATGGATTATGAATGTTTGTAAGAATTTTATATGAATATTTGTAATTCATGTTTTCTTTGATCTGTACAAAAGTAGTTGAACTATTTTAGTTATTTTAGTGCATATCATATTGAGAATGTGTTGTATTGGTTCTAATTGTCATCATATCTTTGTGGACTATTCTGTTGGATGTTAAATGGATCCTTCCTGTGTATGTGTGTCTTTGCTAGAGTAGTATTATTACCCGCCTCTTAGAGACTCGCTTTTCCTTCCCTTTGTAGTATAGGAACCTTGACAAAACTACAATTGAACACTCACCAGGAAAACTCACTTGATTTTTGAAGGTACTTGTGCATCCCTCTCTCTTGCTGACAACTAGAGCCAAGGGAAATCTCTAAGAAACTGAAAACCGGGCCATATTATGGATTGGGATCCTATCTCAAATGGTGTGAGGTCTAATTTGGACCACATATCGGGGAGATCTCTTGAATTTTGGTGGGTCCAATATTGTCTATAGGGAGATACCCTTACCATTGGAAGTGTATTTCATCCCATCAATAATTGTGATGCTAGGAGGAGGACCGCCATTGTATGGATTGTATAATTCTTCAAGGTTACCATTCTCAAAGCTCTAAAGAATGAAACAACCAACCTACATCTCTTTATCCCATTCATGAGCCATTTAGAGAACCTTATCTCAAATATTTTACTCCTTCAAAAATCCCTAAGCAATTGAATGAGGTTACTCAAGAGGAGTAAAAGATCTTAGACCATTCACTCGTGAGTACACTAAAAGACTTGGAATACTTCCTATGATAGTATCTTTCCTCATAAGCATGCAAGCAAGAGAAAAACAACTGATCATGGTGTACTAGTTGATTCAGTTTAAGTTTTGGTTGACACTTCATTGGTTGATTTGGTAGAATTTGTTGAAAGACTCCATTTGTTTGGACCTTTTGTTGAGGAAGGTGAAGAACCACCCACTAGAGAACATCTAGAAGGTGAAGACAATCATATTGATTCTAAGGAAAAACAGAAACCACTAAACAACAATATGGTTAGCCCAAGGGGCCTTGAACCTTGAAGGTTTCTTATGTGACTTGCCGCACCATCCAAAAAAAATACTCCCAAAATTCAACCCATATAAGTGTACCTTTGTTGAAGACAACATCCATAATTTCTATCTTGCCTTAAGACTGAATAAATTTCAATATGATGGCATGGCGTGTAGGCTATTCATTTATACTTTTGAAAATAAAGCCACTACTTGGTATCATAGTATTTTGGCTTGGTTTATTACAAATTAGAAGCAATTTAAGAAAATATTCATGGAGAAATTTGTACAGGAGCAAACATCAGCTATGTTCTTAAGGGTATTAAGGACTTTAAATATGGAGAAGAAATAAAAGTTCAAAGATTTAAACCAATGCTTCAACACTATACTAAATGAAATTCATGTCGGCATTCCTCCTTGTTAGGGTCCAACCCTAACCGCCTTATTTATGTAATAGGGTTGAGTCATAATTATAGTTATTTAAAGAGTCAATAAAGCCCATATTAATAATTGTAAGTGGTTGAACCGCATTTAAGGAAGGGACCACAGTTAGTTGAAAATGGGCCACGGTATTAGATAGATGATATTAATAAGAACCATGGTACTTGCCCATGGTATTGCATGTATGAATCCTATATAAAGGATAGAGACTGCCCAATGAGGAGCGTCATATCTTATTTTGTAATCAAGCCCTGCTCTATTGGAGGTTGTCCCCTCAAAGAGGCAAGTGAACATTTCTTTCCTTTCTCAATAATAAAATACATGCTATTATTTCTCATTGTTCTTTGTTCTAGGTTATATTTCTTCACATATTTGGTATTCTAGTATCTTCTCACAGGTCAAGAGCATAACAAGTGGTATCAGAGCACTTTCCAAGGCTAATGATATCTCCATTTTTAACATATTTTTTTTTTTGGCTAGGGATGTGTTCTGACGTCTTTAAACCACGGGATCTGTCATTGAGGACATAAACCTGTGGATTTGGGGAGGCATGCATGTAGAAAATACAAGAGGTGGTCACACTTGTTGGACTCCCTTGTAACCCCTATGGGAACCCCTTCAAGTAGTAGCGCATTAGATAGAACCATGCACAACCTGTCTTCCACATACCCTCCAGGTATATCAGAAGCCCCCTAGGCTCAGCTGAAACCTTGCCATAGATAAACCGTCGGTCGTCTTGCTACTATAGCACACCAAGAACAGCACTCAGGGAGATTACTCATGGGTATGATAGGATAGTCGAGTACTACAGCTAAGGGTATGGTTGATCCTCCTTAGTTAGTGCCCTGAAAGATTAGGCTGAGTTTTATTATTGGACCCTTATGTATATGGCAATCTGTAGCACTTGACACTCCATGACACCATAGTTCCCTTATCTCTCTATAGATCACCCATCATCTTATTTGCCAGATCAGATCTAGCAGGTTGGGTGTTGTCGCAACAACAACAATCAGATCTGCCATTCAGATCTAGCAGCAGCGGTTCGTCCGCTGCCACATTCCTACTCACACTCAACAGTTGAGGGTTTCGCAGATAGATCTGACTATTTGTGTAGGGAGGCTTGTGGCTCCTATTCGTTGGGGTGATTCTCGGAGGACATTGATGAGGATTAACTTTTCTAAGAACTGGCTATTGCAGTATTCCTAGTCGAGGAGTAAAACTCCATTCGGAGTAAAAAATAAAAAATAAAAATAAAAAAGTTTAAGGCCCTCCCGGGACACTTATAGGAGACTTAGCCCATAAGAATCAAGACGACGGGCTGAGTAAGGTGGTACCATTCACTTGTCAGATTCAAATTTTTGGGTAGTCCCAATTTTTTTTTTTCCAGTAATGACAAGTGCACTGGATCTATGCATGGTACAAACCAAAGCTCAAGCTATGGCCAATGAGAAGATAGACAACCTTGAACAAAAGTTGGATGACTTAACGAAGCAGATCTAGTCCTTAAGTGACACAATCACAAAGGGCAAGTCGGGGGCATATGAGTTTAATGAAAGCCATGAGGGCAAATCTAGCCATTCTCTTCACTTCTATGGAAACCACCAACAGTCCCACCCTCGACCACCCAAGCTAGACATGTATAAATTTGATGGCTCTCATCCAACCATATGGCTATCATAAATGGAGTAATATTTCACATTCAATCACATTAGAGATGATGAGACTAAGCTATGGGTGGGAAGCCTTTACTTGGACCAAGAAAGATGGCAATGGTGGCAGTGGCATCAACGATGCTATGTAAGGCCAATGACTTGGCAGATATTCTCAAAATCCCTTTTTGATCACTTTGATCATGAATCTAATGTTTTGGGTCATCTTACTAAGCTCAAATAGACAGGCATAGTACAAGAATATATTAAAGCCTTTGAGGCATTAGCCTTCTACACAGGGGGTCTAGTAGATGAATTCTACTTGGAATGTTTTATCAATGGTCTCAAAGACGCCATACAAGCCCATGTATGGATGCATCACCCAGCCACATGGTTGGCAGGTTTCACGATGCCTCACAAAGTGGAATGCATGTTAGTGGCTCAGTCACCTCATCTAAATTTCATAGCCAAAGGATGCCCCACCCAGGCTCTGAGCACTACCCAAACACTTAAGGTTCAAAATGTGTCACCAGCAGAAATGGTAGAAAGAAGAAAGCAAGGATTTTGTTACTACTGTGATGAAAAATACTCCCCGGGGCATAAATGCAAGGAACCCAAATTCTTTCAAATTAATGCTACTAAGGAAGCCCACCCTGTGAGGGACTAGAGGAGAAAGATGAGGACAACCAGTAGGACAATGAGCTCCCAGCTACACCAGAAGAACCAGTTATCTTGCTCCATGCTTTGGCAGGCATTTCTTCTCCCCAAACTCTCAAAATCAAAGGTTCTGTTAAACATCACCCTATAGTAGTCTTGATTGATAGTGGCAACACACATAATTTTATCCATCAAAGAGTCACAGAAGCAGTGCATTGTTTTGTCAGAGCAGTCTCTAATTTCCAGTCTAGATTGCTGATGGGGTGACAATGAAATGTGACAGATGTTGTGAAAACGTCAAACTTCAAATGGGGGATTCCAACCTGAAGACCCACATTTTTTCCGTCAACATGGGTGGGTGTGACATTATCTTGGGGGCTAAATGGCTCTGCACACTTGGCCAAATCACAATGGATTTCCAGGAGTTATATATGAGCTTTAAGCAGAATGACCACATGCATACCCTCCACAGACTCCAGGTAGGTGCTCCTTCTATCATCAACTCACATCGAATGGAAAAGTTGTTAAAAAAGGGCCACCATGGAGTTATCACCCAATTTAAGGCTATCCAGGCCTTCAAGCCCACTTCTCTTCATATTCATCCTGGGATGCAACAGGTCTTAAACAACCATCAGTAGGTCTTTGAAAAACCTCATGAGCTTCCACCCTCGAGAGGGGAACATGATCATAGCATTACTTTGGTCCTAGGGGCACAACCACAAAATGTGCACCCATATAGACACCCTTTCACCTCAAAGAATGAAATTGAAAAAATCATCAAGGAACTCTTGGAAGCCAGTGTCATTCATCATAGCATTAGTACTTATTCATCACCTATTGTCATGGTACTCAAGAAAGATGGGGAATGGCGTATGTGTCCAGACTTTAGGGCCCTCAACAAGCTGACAGTCAAAGATAAATTTCTCATCTCGGTTGTTGATGATTTGCTAGATGAACTAAATGGGGCTCAATTCTTTACTAAACTAGACCTTTGCTCGAGCTATCACAAAATTCACATGAAAGAAGTAGACATTCCAAAGACTTCTTTCTGAACTCATGAAGGCCATTATGAATTTCTGGTAATGCCATTTGGTCTCTGTAATTCCCCATCCACTTTTCAGAGCCTCATGAATCACCTGCTCAAACCATATCTCAGAAAAGTTTTCCTTGTTTTCTTTGATGACATCCTCATCTACAACCTCACCTGGGAAAAACATCTTCAACATGTAGACCTGCTCTTGCAACTGCTCTGAAATCATAAATTATTTGTCAAATTGTCCAAGTGCTCTTTTGGCATGAAAGTAGTTGAGTATTTCGGCCACATTGTGAGTTGTGAAGGTGTCAGGGTGGATCCTAAAAAGATCCAGGAAATGTAGGATTGGCCCCAACCAAAGATCTTGAAGAGTTTGAGAGAATTTTTGGGTCTCACCAGCTACTATTACAAATTTGTCTACAATTATGGTCGCATTGCTAGACCCCTCACTCACCTTCTCAAGAAAAATTCATTCCTCTGGAATGATGAAGTGCAATAGGAATTTACAACTCTCAAACATGCCATGTGTTCCACTCCCGTATTGGCACTGCCCAACTTCTCCAAATCTTTTGTGATTGAATGTGATGCTTCAAGTACAAGTATTGGGGTTGTCATAATGTAGGAAGTTCAACCCTTGGCCTTCATTAGCGAACAATTAAGTGGGACAAATTTGGGACAATCTACCTATGAGAAGGAGATGATGGCCATCTTACATGCAGTGGATACCTAGCGACCATACTTATTGGGGTGGCGTTTCCAAATCCACACACACCATCAAAGCCTTAAATATTTTTGGGAGCAACGCCTATCCTCACCACAACAGAATAAATGGCTAGCCAAAATGTGGGGATATGATTATGAGATAATTTACAAGAAAGGGTGCGAAAATGTCATAGTGGATGCTTTATCACACCAATTTGAGGAGAAAAGCACCCTGCTAACAATCTCTCTTTGCATTCTAGAGTGGATTTAAGAGGATCACAAGGAATGGTTTTCACATCCTTCACTCTCCCAACTCATTAATCAATTGCAAGCAAATCCAAATTCCACAACGGGCTACTCTTGGAAAGATGAGATTCTTCGCTACAAAGACAAAGTAGTCATATCACCAACATCCACCCTCAAAATCACATTTTGGTAGAGTTGCACTCATCTCCCTCTGTAGGCCATTCAGGATTTCAGGAGACTTATGCTCGCACTAAGCATTCATTCTTTTGGACAAGCATGAAAAAGGAAATTCTTACATTTGTAGCTAAATGTGATGTGTGTCAGTGCCATAAAGGAGAAACAGTCAAATACCCAGGCACTTTACAACCATTACCCATCACCACCTCAATCTGGATGGATGTTTATATCAATTTCATTACCGGTCTTCCGAAGTCAGGCAACAAGTTAGTCATCATGGTGGTTGTCGACAGACTTTCTAAGTATGCTCATTTTTGCGCCCTACCCACCCTTTTACACCTGCTTTGGTGGCTCAATCTTTCATGGACCAGATCTTCAAATTGCATGGCATGCCCACTTCCATTGTCTCTGATTGTGACCCGATCTTCACCAACAACTTTTGCCAGGAACTCTTCAAGCTACAAGGCACTGAACTCCAACTCAGTACTTCTCATCACCCCCATACTGATGGTCAAACTGAAGCAGTCAACAAATGTCTGGAGACCTACCTCACGTGTTTCACTTCAAAAAAGCAACATCTATGGGTACAATGGTTACCTCTAGCTAAATGGTGGTATAATACTAACTATCATGCCACCACCAATATGACTCCATATGAAGCAGTTTATGGTCAACTCCCCCCTTCACCTACTTCTTATATCCAGGGATGCTCTAAGGTACAAGCTGTGGATCAACTCCTACAGAATTGTGTAACCATGCTTGCCCACCTCAAAGATAATCTCCATCAAGCTCAAAATCACATGAAGCAACAGGCAGACCAACACCATTCAAAGATCACATTTCAAGAAGGGGATCAGGTATTCTTGAGGCTGCAACCATATAAGCAAACATCACTCAAAGACAAGGGTTGTTAGAAATTATCACCAAAATTCTATGAACCGTATCAAATACTTCAACGCATCGGAGAAGTAGCCTACAAGCTAGCCTTGCCACCCACTACAAAAATCCATCCCGTCTTCCATGTCTCATTACTCAAGAAAGTGGATGGGAACAATTGCAGAATTCAAACTAGTCTACCCCAATTGGATGAAGAAGTTTCAATCTGGCTCCAACCTAAATAAGTTCTTGACACATTGTGGAGTACTAAAGAAGGTATGTTTTGATGGTTATTTCAGCATCTTTTCATAAGAACTTACAAGCCTTTTTGCATCATCAACCTAGAAAACGATAAAGAATTGTAATAAAACATGTGAGATTAATATGCAAGACGAGAACGCTGACAATTGTCGTTTCCTTATGCAGGAAGGAGAAAAAATGAAAATTGGTCATTCTAAAGGAAATGACAAAGACGGGTTAACTGCTGTCCCTTCGATGGGAGACCACATGCAAAATAGATCAAAACGCATCAGCCTAGGAAAGGAAGTGGAGATATCAGCTCGGTGTAGAAAAGAGAAGAAATGATTGAGGGTTAACGGTTCTGTGAATCCCTCAGGATCCTTGATCTTGAGGGATCGTTGTTTTATCTATTTCTGCATTTAGATATCTCCGTCGTCACCCTTACATAAGGGTTAGCACTGTTAGCTAATGGGGGATGTTATTATGCCTTTATGTAATTTCTTTTAAAGATCAAAACTTTGATCATCGTGTCTTGTTAAGAATTGCTCAACTGCAATTTTACTTGATGCATTAATACAAACTTGGTTACTATTTCATCTTTGAGTCTGGAATAAATTCAAGCGGTGTATCCCTGGAGGCTAAGCGCCCAGCCCTAGAGGACACTTGCTCTTGTACCATTACGCATGGTTTTTGTGTGATCTGCTTATCGACGTGATCTGGTAATCTGATGTGTTTTATAAAGTTTACATCACATGCCCTATTGTGTTTAATCCATTAAGGTTTCTGAAGACAAAATTATTGTATTGACGCTGCATCATATTACTGTTCTCTTAGGTGTTGATATAATACGGTTAGTTTTTACAGAACACTGTTGCTATTCCATTACAAAGCTTTTGTGTTGTGATCCCGTTCCTTACATTACAAAATTCATCTTGGAAGTTTTGTTCTTTGTGATTGTTGGATTCTTGAATACTGTTGTTCTATCCTGAAATTCAATCATATTCTTTCTAACTGAGGTGATAACTGAATCAGATTACTATTTGAGTATGTTGTGTATATATGGTTTTCAGTGTTGTTCCATAATGTATTAGTAATCAATGTTGTTCCATTTGTGTGTACATCTTTAAGAATGAAGGATTGACGTTTGGTTCCCTGTAGATTATGATTAACGCAATTGATTTGATAGACTAAGATGTTACGGCTTGTTAGACTTAGTTGCTATTCTATTTCTTGACTGCTATTCTATTTCCGAATTGTTGTTCCATTCTAGGTTTGTTGTTCCACTTCAGACTTGTTGTTCCATTTCATTGCTGTTCGATTTCTTTGTCGTTCCATTTCTTATCTGTCATTCCATTTCTTCTTATTGGTGTGAAGAACAATCTCAGGCTGTAGTGAGCATTGGCATCTGTTGTCCGACTCCCAAACCCCTGATCTATTCTCTGATTTCCTTTTCCATTAGTTTCCAAAGGGATGGGTTATCGCTACCAAACCCTTGACTGATAAATTGCTTAATGTTCTAAACATGTGATTTAGTCTTTTGAAGTAGTTAAACTGTAAACGAGCATCCATTTACTCTTGCATTTTCAAACACTATGCTACTAGAATTACTCTGGCAAATGATAGCCTCAGACTGAGACACTCTTTGAAATAGAAAAACGTTCCCAGATTGACATATTAATGTGAGGTAACTAGAGGTGAAAGAGACCCTTTTTATAGCTTTACATTTTGGCACCATTTCCAGCAGCACTAGGAGAGTCATTGCCAGCAGCACAACATTTTCAATTTATGCTGTTCCTTTTCCAAAGGAATGACATTTCTGTGTGTTTTGCTGTTCCTTTTCCAAAGGAGCAGCATTTTCGATTTCTGCTATTCCTTTTCCAAAGGAACGACGTTTTTGTGTGTTTTGTTGTTCCTTTTCCAAAGGAACAACATTTTCGATTTCTACTATTCCTTTTCCAAAGGAATGGCATTTCTGTGTGTTTTGTTGTTTCATTTCCAAAGGAACAGCATTTGTATGTTTTTGTTGTTCCTTTTCCAAAGGAACAACATTTTTGATCTCCGCTGTTCCTTTTCCAAAGGAACGACATTTGCTTGCTTTGTTGTTCCTTTTCCAAAGGAACAACGTTTTTCATTTCTGCTGTTCCTTTTTCAAAGGAATGGCATTTGCTGGTTTTGCTATTCCTTTTCTGAAGGAACAGCATATTTGATTGCTGCTGTTCCTTTTCTAAAGGAACAACATTTTTTGTGTTTTGTTGTTCCTTTTCCAAAGGAATAGTATTTTTGACGTCTGCTATTAATTTTCCAAAGGAACGGCATTGGGGTGCTTTGATATTCCTTTTTCAAAGGAACAACGTTTGTGATTCTTGCTATTCCTTTTTCAAAGGAACGACACTTGTGTGATCTGTTGTTCCTTTTCCAAAGGAACGGTACCTGCATGTGTTGTTGTTCCTTTTCCAAAGGAACAACATTTGTGGACTTTTTTTGTTCCTTTTCTCAAAAGGAACACCACTTGTATGCTTTTTCTCTCCCTGTGAAACATCTTGTTCCTTTTGCTGTTCTAAATTGAGGATGCTTATTGTTCCTGTTCTTTCAAGTCTTTTGGAATACAACTATGCACCTATGTAATGGAAACAAAATCACAACATACTGAAATCAGTCAATCATAAATCCCTATCTTTATAAGAAATTGCCCTGAATTGGTAAGAGGACAGAAGGAAGGACATTCTTATTCATCATCTTTTGTTGTTATTGTTCTACTAATTCTGCGCTGATTGGTTATCTGTATCATGTTGGTCCCTTTTTTTATTCGGGAAAAAGAGCAAAGGGTTTATATCTTCTTATTGGGATGTTAAGACTTCTTCCACCATTCCTACTCTTAAGGAGTGTTGAACCACCCTTTGTGTATAAATAGGGAAGGCACTTTATGAAAAAGAAAGAAAAAAGAGCAAACATGACTTATAAATTGTCAAATGCAGGATAGGGAGTCTCATTAAGAGCTGGCCTACCATGATCATGAGGATGAAAGTGAAGTGGTATTCCCACTATGGCCACCACACCAGGGATATGGTCCAAAAGGTATATCAAATAAACAACCCTTAGAACAAGAGGTATAATCATGAGTCGGCCTGCCCACTCTTCACTCCTTCCTCGTGAATGGCATTATGGCTAATTGGTCAACAAGCGAGCATAATGGCCTACATTTTGACATTACACAACGTTCCCTAAGCATACACAAAGGATAATGGTTCCATGGGTGAAATAAACAACTATGCCAAGGTTATGGACACTTGTCAG
Organism: Pinus taeda; assembly: GCA_000404065.3. Lineage (NCBI taxonomy): Eukaryota > Viridiplantae > Streptophyta > Pinopsida > Pinales > Pinaceae > Pinus > Pinus taeda. The sequence goes on from APFE031244049.1 coordinate 13,231, forward strand.
TAGCAGAGCACTGTTAATGGTATTGAAGTCGCATTATTTACACCAATAGGTAAGTTATCAGCATCCTTTTGTTTCTTATGCCGTGGTAATCAATTATATGTTATTTCCCCAACCATATAATGCATGAATATATATTATCACCAATCATGACAGAACAATTGACAATGACTGCATGAGACTCTATTTACGGAAAATGTCTTATCCCCAACCTTGCATCATATCACCACAGTCTCTTACATATTAAGCGACGCAACTCTACACCTCGATTTTAGTAATATGCTGCTTTTGTAAACATGGCATATTGTCATATGCTGTTCCTTTAAGAATTTGTTGCAGAGCAGGTGTTGCTCCTTTATTTGACGGCTGGGACAACCTATCACATTGCGGGGGGGGACGTTAACCTCATCATTCCCTGGATTACGTGTCAGCTCACTATTCGAGAAGTTGTGTACTAGGGTATAACATGGCTCAACAGTATACTATTTCTTTTTTTTTTGTTTTTTCTGCATGACTTGCTGTTCAAAGCTATTTCCATTGTATACTCTGCAACATTACAGTTTGAACGAGTCTTGCATCCATCAGCCTCTCTGTGTTTCAACAGAATGAACATTTGTCATTCCTTTGAAGAGTTTACAGTGAAACCATGGGAGGAAGATTGATTCGGAGAGAACCGCAAGTGTTAACAGTCTCTACTGCTGCCTAGGAAACCCTGGCAAGAGCAAGGTGGCTGACCTATCTTAACCACTTATAGGAGTCTAACGAGACAATGGCAATTGAATTCTTGTAGAACTTGCAAGAGGACCACTCCAGAGTAAGGGGGAGACGCATAACAATCACCGACGAAATAATCGCAAAAGTCGCGAGACTACCAGCCACTGGACCAGTATGGACTTTAAAAAAGGAGAGATTGCAGAAGATTATAGAAATCTTCCAGGACAAAGGACAGAGCCTGACAATTCGAGGAAAGGGGGTTCTGCCAGCAGCACTAGGAGAGCCGTGGGCAGAATTAGCGAAGACCATCCAAAGCTACATCACCTTTGAGGGCAGAAAAGACGTGGTAAGACCACGACATCTTAAACTCTTAGTTGTACTAAAACAAAAATTCTCTATAAATTTACCTGCATTGTTGAATTCATTACTTCATGACATTGCACGGAGCATGAAAAGGGCATAACATGTAGAGTCAGTTGTTAGTCATCATGGGTTGATTCGGTTGATAGTCAGCCATAGCCTCACCCAGAAGCAGATCAGTTGGGAAGAGCTAATTGCCATTATAAATGGGGGATCAGCCACACCATCACCAAAACGAAAACATGTCACCAGCACACCCGAACTTCCAGAAAAATGGAAACATGTCACCAACACACCCGAACATCCAGAAAAACGAAAACATGTCACCAACACACCCGAGCGTCCAGAAAAATGCAAGAAATCGGCAAAGTGTAAATAGGCCACCAGCACACCTGAGCAACTAGAAAAGCGCAGGAAATCGGTCCAGTTAGCATGACTATGAGGGGGGCTGGAGAAGCCCCAAGGAAGAACCAGCCAGTCGGTAGAAATAGAAGATGAGCAACCCCCATGGCCAAGAAAGGAAGACAATGAGACAGAAATGTAGGAAGAAGAGGCAAAGCAATCTGCAGAAGAAAAAGAAGAGGAGGCAGAGCAATCTACAGAAGAAGAAGAAGACGAGCAATCTGAGGAAGAAGGAGACAAATAAGAAGAAGTCGAGAAATCCGAGCAGGAGGAGGAAATGGAACAACAGGAGGGCAGCCCATTGCAGGACCCATTGGGAGAAGATGAATTGGCCAAAGTTTTGGCCAATATGGGCGAATATGGCCAACCTTCCAGTCCATCATACCTCCATGCCGAAGAGAAACCAGGAGAAAAATGTACCTGAAGGGTCACATGCAAAGGAGGTAGAAGAAGAAAATTTGCCTGTTCATGATGAAAATATGACAGGAGATGCTGAACAGGAACAATCCATTCCTAACCAGAAGGCACCAGAAGAAAGTCCGGAGGAAATAAGGGCAGAAAAAGAAGTCGCCCAAGAAATAACATAACCAATTAGGGTTCTTGCCCCAGAACAGCCAAAGAAAAACAGTGAAGAAACACCCCAGGAAGAAAATTAGGAAACTAGCCATAGTCCAGGCTGCAGTGAACAGCCTGTTGTTCCTTCAGAGGAAATGGCGGAAATAAGGGAATTGCAAAAGGAATAGCAGACATTATTGAACATAATAGTCCAGCTCCACCAGCAAATTAGGATTCTAAAGGTAAGGCAAAGGGTAAAAAGGACTTCGGGAAGGAAAAATGAGGCCACTCCAGCAAAACCCGTCAAGGGCAAGGGGCGGAGGACTAGAATCCATCCTACTGTTCAAAACCCCATCGAAAGCCAAGCTGCTATTCCAAATGATGCTGAGAAACAGACTGTTGTTCCAATTGAAAGGAACAACAATGGACTAATGTTCGTGTTAAAATAGAAATGGATGAAATGTTGACCCGTGATAAGGAAATTTAGACGGAGGCATCACTTTCGGGAGTAATAAGGGTTATGAACTCAAGGCAGCACAATAGGAAAGTTCAGGTAAAGCTCCCGACCTCCACTACTGCATGGAAAAGGGATCCAAAAATAGTAACCCTACAAAAGGGTTTGAAACAAGCTCAGCAAGAAGCAGAAATCTTAGAGAGCAAATGGTCCCTCGAGAAAAATATGAAGAGCTACAACAACAGCTAAGGAACGTCAATCTATCCGAAAGCCAGGCCTTTGAAGGGTGGCGAAAGGAACAAGAGAAAGTCGCGAAGGTAACTCGTAGGTTAGATGTAGTTATCAAACAGATGGATACCTTGTGTTCTTTATACAATGACGTCCTAACATGTAGAGCCCCTGCTAAGAACTATGCCTTGTTTTTAATGGAAAGATATTTGCAATTGAAAATAAAGGCTGTAAAAGCAGGTGCTCCCATACAAATTAACACCATCAATGATTTCATAAAATGCTATAAGCACTACTAGGTAAAAGTTCAGAGACTACTGTGTGAATTTTATTTACATAACCTTGTATTAGAATAGGAGACCAAGCTGAACCCTGGCCCTTTTGTTGGGGACATTTAATTACAGACATTTATTTCGTTTGCAGTTAATCAAATTAAATGGCTCAAAGCCTATAATGCTTTCCAAAGACAAGAAAACGGATTAGATTTATGGATAAGAGCTGAGCCTAGGGATCCAGTACAGTTATGGAGAAAACATAGGAACCTCATGAAGACTCCAGGAGTGATTGAAGCATTAGGACCCATGCATGAGGCAATCATTCGACAGGGATTAGAATACTTTTCATCTATCAAAGACCCTGCCATTGATGCAACTAAATTCCGAAATTGAATATCTAATCCGAATATTCAACTCAAAGAACCATTTAAGTATGAGAATTTTAAACTAGCTGCCAACTGCTTGCCCCTCTATGGCGAAATTGTTTTGAGGGCGGGGCCATCCTGGTTAGGATATAGGTTCTAGAGTAAAATTATTTGGCATCCTGCACCCAGATACCAAGCCCTGTATGAGATGCCTAAGGGTCAGATAGGCCATTTCTTTGACTACCTAGTTACACATCATGGTTGTAGGCCTTCACATGAGATTCCATCTCTAGCCTACTCACTCACTGCCTTACACATCAACTACAATCTTTTCATGAGGCCAAGAAAAAGGGTAAGTAGGGGGGTGTGTGGAGTACTAAAGAAGGTATGTTTTGATGGTTATTTCAGTATCTTTTCATTAGAACTTACAAGCCTTTTTGCATCATGAACTTAGAAAATGATAAAGAATTGTAATAAAACATGTGAGATTAATATGCAAGACAAGAACGCTGACAATTGTCATTTCCTTATGCAGGAAGGAGAAAAAACGAAAAGTTGCCATTCTAAAGGAAAAGACAAAGATGGGTTAACTATTGTCCCTTCGACAGGAGACCGCATGCAAACCAGATCAAAACGGATCAGCTTGGGAAAGGAAGTGGACATATCAGTTCGACGTAGAAAAGAGAAGAAATGACTGAGGGTAATGGTTCTGGTAATCGTTGTTTTATCTATTTCTGCATTTAGATATCTCCGTCGTCACCCTTATATAAGGGGCAGCACTGTTAGCTAAGGGGGGATGTTATTATGCTTTTATGTAATTTCTTTTAAAGATCAAAACTTTGATCATCATGTCTTGTTAAGAACTGCTCTACTACAATTTTACTTGATGCATTAATACAAACTTGGTTACTATTTCATATTTGAGTCTGGAATAACTTCAAGTGATGTACCCCTGGAGGCTAAGGGCCCAGCCCTGGAGGACACTTGCTCTTGTACCATTACGCGTGGTTTTTGTGTGGTTTGCTTATCGATGTGATCTGGTAATCTCATGTGTTTTATAAAGTTTACATCACATGCTCTGTTGTGTTTAATCCATTAAGGTTTCTGAAGACAAAATTATTGTATTGACGCTACATCATATTACTGTTCTTTTAGGTGTTGATATAATACGGTTAGTTTTTACAAAATACTGTTGTTGTTCCATTACAAAGCTTTTGTGTTGTGCACCTGTTCCTTACATTACAGAATTCATCTTGGAAGTTCTATTCTTTGTGATTGTTGGATTCTTGAATATTGTTGTTCTATCTTGAAATGCAATCATATTCTTTCTAACCGAGGTGATAACTGAATCAGATTACTATTTGAGTATGTTGTGTATGTATGGTTTTCAGTGATGTTCCATAATGTATCAGTAATCAGTGCTATTCCATTTGTGTGTACATCTTTAAGAATGAAGGATTGACATTTGGTTCCCTGTAGATTATGATTAATGCAATTGATTTGATAGACTAAGATGTTACGGCTTGTTAGACTTAGTTGTTGTTCTATTTCTTGACTGCTGTTCTATTTCTGAATTGTTGTTCCATTTTAGGTTTGTTGTTCCATTTCAAACTTGCTATTCCATTTCATTGCTGTTCGATTTCTTTTGTTCCATTTCTTATCTACCATTCCATTTCTTGTTATTGGTGTGAAGAACGATCTCAGGTTGTAGTGAGCATTAGCATCTGTTGTCTGACTCCCATACCCCTGATCTGTTCTCTGATTTCCTTTTCCATCAGTTCCCAAAGGGATGGGTTATCACTATTGAACCCTTGACTAATAAATTGCTTAATGTTCTAAACGTGCAATTTAGTCTTTTGAAGTAGTTAAACTGTAAACGAGCATCCATTTACTCTTGCATTTTCAGACACTGTGCTACTAGCATTACTCTAGAAAATGATAGCCTCAGACTGAGACACTCTTTGAAATAGCAAGACGTTCCCGGATTGACATATTAATGTGAGGTAACTAGAGGTGAAAGAGACCCTTTTTATAGCTCCACACACGTGAGAATGGCACCCATGTGGCTGCACGATCATGGAAGTCCTCATCAAATGGAAAGACACCTCTCCAAAAGATGCAACCTGGGAACCAGCCACTATTCTTTAGCAGTTTCTGCAGCTTCACCCTTGAGGACAAGGTTGTTTTTATTAGGGAGGGCATGTTAGGGTCCAACACTAACCCCCTTATTTATGTAATAGGGTCAAGTCATAGCTATAGTTAGTTAAAGAGTCAATGAAGTCCATATTAATAATTATAAGTGGTTGATCCACATTTAAAGAAGGGACCACAGTTAGTTGCAAATGGGCCATGGTATTAGATAGATGGTATTAATAAGAACTATGGTACTGACCCATGGTATTGCACGTACAAATCCTATATAAAGGATAGAGACTCCCCATTGAGGAGCATCATGTCTTATTTTGTAATCGAGCCCTACTCTATTGGAGGTTGCCCCCTTGAAGAGGCAAGTGAACATTTCTTTCCTTTCTGAATAGTAAAATACATGTTATTTCTCATTGTTCTATGTTCTGGGTTATATTTCTTTACATATTTGGTATTCTAGTATCTTTTCGCAGTTCAAGAGCATGATTCTTTCATTATTGAGTATTATACATCAACTATACATTTTAATATAGCAATGTTAGAGGGTGAATAAAACTGCATTAGCAAATAATTTCACCGAGGCACTAATAATAGAGAAAGGTTGATATCTATTGGTATGCACTACACTCAAGATGATCCTAAAGCAAGATAGAAAAATCCTTAGACATGCATGAATAAACCTGCTGAGAAAGAGGTTATTAATTTATAAAGCATGGTTAAAATAATGAAAAAACTCACCAATGGAGTATCATAGTTAAGAGTAATGTTGGGGAAAGTTCCTTAAGAAAAAATATTTTAAATCATTCTTTAAGTGTAATAACGATCGTGCAACCAAGTCTCTTCAGAGTTCTAATGCAAATTCGAATGTAGAAGAACTTGGAATGGATACATTTTGTTTGTACCATCAAGCAAACCATTTGGAGAAAACTTGCCCACAGTGGATCAATTATTTGACCATGGTAATTAATAAGTTGTTGGATGATCAACCAATAGAAGATCAACTTAATAATCAAATGAAGGACAATTTGTTGGGCAGTGGATCCCTTCCATAGCAGGGTTTGAGGTTTGAAGCCCGAATTTTGGTCAATGTAATATAAAGAACCCGCAAAATGTTGGCGCAAGGCATGAGAGTCTAGGGTTATCTGCCCTAAAATAATGTAATTTAATATAGAATATGTCGGCTTACCGGACCATGGGATTGTATAAATAGAGCGAGGCTCTAAGTGTGAAAGGTAGTCTTAGTCTTAGCTTTGAGAAGGAATATGGGTTTTTGAATGAGGAGTTCACTCTGAGTCTGTAAGTCTGAGTCTTAGGTTGTAGCAGTAAGGAGAGGCTCTGCAGCTGTGTACGCAAAAGCCTGGTAGAGTCCGCAATTGTGTGCGCGGACCCTTGCAGCTCAGTGCACAGGGTGGAGTTGGGATTGTATCTAAACAGAGGATTAATAAGAGATAAGTTGATTTCGGAATATTCTGTGTCTATGTTTTTGTTATATTTATGCATCTCTTTACATTTTATGATTGCACACACCTGTTATGAATGTTGAATGATTAATGAGAATATTGGGCCCACATAATTAAGCTTAGATCTATAATAAAAGCACAGTCAAGAATAAGGATCTAGACAACACCTCTTCACACTCTTTACAGAGCTACGCGAAGGTTAGATGGTTGCACAAAGCAACACAAGTGCGCAGGATCAGTTTGCGAACTTACCAGACTTCATCAAGACATCCCTAGGGTGTGGAAACCTGGTTCCAGCACCCTCCCATATTACCTTGGGTAAGACCTCACTCTGCGCACCACAGAATGGTTCCGAAAGGGCTGGTAGTTTTGGGATTTGTTTGGCTAAAACACTTCTGAACCTGGGTCAGGCCCCAACAAGCCAACAAACAGTTTTGTTGTCAGGACTGGGATCTACCTAAGGGATGTCTGATGTCGTGCCACTGGAACCCAACAAAGAAGGAAATTGAAGAGTGGTTGGACAAGAAGCTTCACGAGTTCGTGATACAGGAAAACAAAAATCCACAGGTATCTGAGAAAAGGTGGTTGGATCACTACGTATATATGGAAATCCACGAGATCTTCTTCGTGTCCTTCTCTTTTGAATTGTATGAGTGGATCACGAGGTTAGCCAATAGCCAGGGAAGGTACAAGCTCGATCAACTGATAGTGTGGACTCCAGAATTAGTGAGTAGACTAGAGGCATCAGAAGATAAGATCACGCAAGTTTTGGACCATTGGCTTGATTGGATAAAAGGGGGATTTATCATCGAGTTTGCAATAAACACGACCGTGAGCTATAGTGAAGCAGAACGATGTTATCTCAAGGGACCGCGAGATAGGTACATTAAATCCCTGAATACCTCGATCAAGATACTGTTATGTGGAAAACATGTGATGAGAATACATTAATGTTTGGAACGACGTGGAGCAAAAAGATCTAAAAGGGTACTAAGGGATTAGGAAACCATCCTTTAATTTCATCGTCACGAGAGAGAGAGGAAGAGCTCGCTTGGGTTTCTCCGAGAAGTACAGTCAGTTTGATAAGACAACGCATTCCGTACTTATCACCTAAACTTACACCATCACTTGCTTCACCTACTTCACCTCCATCTTCACCCACCCCACCTCCACCAAACCCGCAGTTCAACATGGTGAGCATGATCAAGCTATCTGTATTCAAAGGAGTAGGAAATGAGGATCCGAACTAGTTCTGGTTCGTGGTAAGAGTAGTGTAGGAAGCACAAGGGGTCATGGATGACAACATTAAGAAGGCCACGTTGGTGAGCACACTGCACGATCATGTGCTAACATGGTATATCAAGCACTCTAATGATCACCCAAACGTAGGAATGGCGGAGATCCAGAATGCGTTGAACAGAGAATTTAGCCAGCTGAAATCAGAGACACAGTTAATCATCGGTTTTAAAGAAATAATGATGCTTCCAGGCAAGACCCCCTGGGATTTGGATTAGAGGCTGAAGAGTATGATCCATGAGGCTAATATGACATTAATAGATGTGCATCACTGCACATGGTTTGTGGCATCTTTGACACCACACCTGAGGACGGCACTGTCACAGCAGAAGCTTTCAATCTAGGTCAAAGCATTGGAAATGGCAATGAGGTTGCATGAAACACCGATATAGGTTCTGGGGTAGGGAGTCCAACAAATCCACATGCAACTGCAAAATCCATGTTTGGAGATGTAGAGTTTGAAGTACGATAGGATGTCATGACTAGAGGCGCGTGAAGAAGTGTGGTGCGTAAAATGCAAAGGCTAGGGCCACGACAAAGACCACTATCCATTATTTGCAAACTGCTTGGCAGGAGGGGGGCCAATGTTTTTGAGACCAAAGGCATAGGTAGGGCCAAGTGCAGCACCTGCACTATGGTGCACAATCTTCCAAATAGGAGGAACGCAGACAAAGGATAACTATCACTTGTTGTAAAAGTATACACAAATTCCCCAGCAATATTTTGTAATTTTTGTAGATCGGTGGGCCACGACAAGCATACTTGTCGTAGCTACAAGTTACTGATGGAGCAAACCCTAGCCTATATAATGCAAATGGAAACGCGAGGCCTCGACCTAGCCGTGGGGATGGCACGCACTAGATTTTAGGACCGAGGTCGAGAACGAGGAGGAATGGGACCAGGAAGGGGACGTATATAGTTAATCTGTTACAATTGCAAAGGAATAGGGCACTATGCCCATGATTGTACCAACACGACGAGACTATCTTGTTCATATTGTTCTCAACTCGATCATGAAGCTGTAGATTGTCCTACATTGATCGCACAAATGTGCGAGAAAGGAGTACTACAACATACTCCAACTCAAGATATCCAAATGATGAGGTCTAAACCACGTGAAGAAGACCCCAATGTGAACATGATGCTCAGAAGTGGCACAACCACAAGAGAGGATAAAGGGAAGTAGCCTGAGGAAGATACATGGGTTCACAAGGCTCCTACAAAGGAACCTAAGTTTGACTTGGAATGCACAAAGGAGATGTTTATGGAAGCTAAGAAGAGCTTCACGGAGGCCTCTTCTTCAGGTATTCAGGATCAACTAGAGCTAGGAATGGATCGTTCTATGCTTACTACCTTTTTAGAGACATGCATGAAGCTACTGCATGACAATAGGGCAGTTAAAGGACTACAAGAGCTAATCACTAGGTGCACAGGGTCAGGTGAACTGCCCGTAATCCGGAAACTAGGAAAGTGTACATTACACACTGGGAGGGAAATGAGATTAACGGCACAGATTAGCAAATATGAAATGGATCAAGTAATCCTAGACCTGGGTTTAGACACAAATGTGTTACCAAAGTAGACATGGGAACACATGGGCAGGCCAGCGTTGTAGTGGTCCCCTATTCAATTATGAATGGCAAACCAATAGGAGATTTTTCCCATGGGGAGGTTGCAAGGGGTAACAGTTGATATCGAAGGCGCAAGCATGCAGACAGACTTTGCAGTGATAGATATTGTCGATGACAGCAATCCTTATCCCGCATTTTTTGGAATAGACTAGGCCACTGATATGAATGGAGTCATCAACCTGAAAAAGCAGAAGATGATATTCGAGAAAAAGTCCTTATGCGTAGTAGTTCTACCAGATCCAGTCGAAGGAGCACACTACATTGAACCAGTGTGCGATGATGAAAGCAACGATGAGGTGGATTGTCTTTACCAAATAATGGTACAAGACCAGGATCGGGTGAACGTGACTACAGATGGGAGAATATCATGGGAGCATGACAATTCCTGTACTTCGGATTTAGATGAAGAAATGGAACACTAGCAGAACTAGTTGCACAGTGTGACAACACTGAATTGCAACATGATTATCAGATCACTGTGGTGCATGATGATAGAAGCAAGGGAACTGCCAACATATGATGGAGTAACAGTGGTGGATGAATTCTTAGACAAGTTTGAAGGTGTAGTATCAGAATAGCAACAGTACGGTGCACTGGAATGGGCATTGCGTGCGACCCCGCACAATGGTGGAGTACAATTCAGAAGACTATTAGAGACTGGCGCGAATGTAGAATATAGATGTGCTTATGGTTTGGAAGTCCCCAACATCAAATGAGAGTTGAGCAACCAGGACAAAGCAGTTTGCATGCCCACTTATGTCAATGGGTGCAGACATGTGCTGTGGAAGCACATCCCAGACTAAGGATTGAAAATCAGATCCAAACACAACAGTAAGAAAAGCGACAACAATTCGATGTCAAGGAATTCAAAAAGCTCTGTGGAATCATGAACAAAGGTCACCAGGAAAGACAAACTGACTGGGACCTACGCATACCAACAGTTCGATGGGGCTATAGGGCCATGAGCAAAAATTGGAGTGTGTAAGCGATCCCAACACTAACGAGAGGAGATGAAACCGTAAGAGTAGAGAAGAATCCCCATACCACCACTCCCACAGTTAGGACAATACATGACGACCCTGGTAAAGGAATTATGCAGTTACAGGAAGTCATCCGGTGAGGGAACTTGAAACTTCACTAACTCGAAGAAGCTCGGGTATGACTGAAGCAGAAAATCATGGTAATAGATGTGGAAATAAAAAAACTGGAGATCGAAATCGTGCAAACATGTCACGTAGATGCAAGGGCAGGATAGGATACGGGCAGCCATACCACCGCATTAAAAGATTTTCGCCGAGAATTTCTAGCTCTACTACCATGGCTGCAACCACACCTTATCAAACAAATTAACCAGGGGAGTGCACCATATAAGGAAGAACACGAAGCATTTAATAGCATGAGGGTAACTAAGGGAGGCCCGTGGACCGGGTTGAAAGGTGACTTGAAGCATCTTACCATGGGAGTGACCACTTGATTATTTGTACGAAGCACAGTCTCAGTACTACAAGCAGTTGAAAGAGAGCGCGGGACTATAAAAGAGTCTGTATGGGAGCTACGCGATGAGGAGGTTGTGCGTAGGATCGATATGTCACAGGGGTCATGACCATGCAAAGGGAGCCACGGTACTGTGTGAATAAGCTAGGAAGTGACCCTTGGTGTCACTATTCATGACAAGAGATCCAGTTTAAGGCAAAAAGGAGTGGCCAATGGGCAATTAAGACACAAATTAAAAGTGATATTTGGGACGATCTACTGCTAAAAAGGCATTTATGACTCAGAAGTGGGGGGAAGGATTGAATTCAAATTCAAAAGATGCTATAAAACCATAAGGGCTAGCCACAGGGCAACACTTGGTTTTTTGAGAATTGAGCAAGTACATAGCACTGAGCGCTGTATACTCTTACCACCCTCAACTGAAGACATGATGACGGCTGCGAGAACAAGAGTGTGAATCATGGAAGTTACCCCGGAGCCCCATATGGTCCAGGAGGAGCCTGGAGAGGTGGCAGCTACACCAGAAGTTCCAAAGTCACCACACACACTGCGACCACAAAAAGATAAGAAAACAATGGGACCAGTCCGTGTATCGCCATAGAACCCATAGTTTAGTAAATTGTCATTGGAAAAGAAAGGCAAAGTCGTCACCCTTGAAACAGAGGAGGAGGAGGAAGAACTGCAAGCTCTGATCACCCAAATTGAGGTGCAGGATGATGAGGTGGAGAATGTCTCCCAAGTTCCTTCTGTGATAAAGTTACCTCCCTACATCCCCTCGTGGAAGGCGAAAGCCAAGATACTGAAGGACATGGAGGCCACGAAGAGTGCACTCTAGACCCCACTCCTTCCTGATGAAATAAGGTTTGAAGGTTTGCCATTAGGATGGGTACCTAATATGAAGTTCGAATATTGGGACCTCATGGACAATAAGAAGTTCCCATAGTTGGCCACGGAGAAATTACTACAGCAGAAATGGTTATGCAGTGTGGAGAGGGATCGGTTACTCCATCTGTGATGGATACCCCACTATCACCGCATGCCCATCACAATTTTTGTCATCCAACAGTGGCTGTGCCTAGTACATGATGGGTATCTCTAGCTAGAGGAGCCGATTCCCATCACGGCTGATTTAATTCAGCAGATTTTTTGACTACCCACCAAAGGAAACGACCCCGTAGCCATAATAGGAAAGAGCAGCAACTTGGCCATCGCAGAAGCTATGAAGGCCAAATATAAGCTGGAGAAGAGGAAGCAAGGATACGTAATTGAAAGCATCAAGGACCAAGGGGTGTGCATAGCCACCTAGCTGCTGGCCAGAAATCTAATGAGGAAATGTCGGGCCGACAAAGTGCCAACATTTGTAATTGCATTAGCAGAGCAGTTTGCAAAGGGGGTCCAGTTCTACTGGGTGAAGTTCCTCTATGACGAGTTTTTGACAAACTGTAGAAAGGCCCAGGAGCAGAGTAAGAACTTCCACTATGCGTGGTTGCCGTTATCCATCCTATTGGTTGCAGGCAAGCTGCCAGAAGATAGCTAGTTTCCCACAGTTGAGGGTGACCTACCTGAAGCCATGAGGTACACCTCACTTTGGGCAATGAAAGATGTGACGAGGATTCATGAGATAAAGATGTTTTGTGTGTTCGTAGAGGCGAGCATATGAACATGGATCAACCATAGGCTGCACTTGTCCCCTATAGTATATAAAATCTTGCAAAGTGCGACAGAGTTCAAGGTAGATATGCATAACTTGTATATCCGAGTGCACAAGGATCTAGCCCAAACATTGTTGAAGCTTCCATTCATTACAACGGATGATGCAATCTTTGATGTGATGGCATCATGGTCTCTAATGTGGTGCACTCCAGACTTGGTGGAACTGGAGAAGATCACAATATAGCAACTAATGAAGGACACCAAGTTGTGCCTCGTGCAGCTCGCTGAGAGGATGCGCCAGGAACAAGAGGCAGCCACACGGAAGAAGGCGGCTGAGGTAGCAATGGCAACACAAATGGTAGAGACCACAACCACGCCCACCAAAGAGACTAAGGAAGGCTAGGAAATGTCCACGAAGTGGGACATACAGGGGGAGCCTGAGACAAAGGAATGCATGGACCCTGCACCAAAATCGACCTAACTCAAGAAGCCGTGCGTCCATGAGAAGCCAGCCTCATGGAAAAAGACGGAGCCAACAAAGACCTCTCCCAACCCAATCCAGCTCACTGAGGAAGACCTTCTTTATAGTGGCAAAACAGTTCACGATGTCACTAAGGATGCTTTTGAAGAATTAATGGCGGAGCAGACAACTGTGTTGGGGGTGCTCAGAGTACAATTGCATACGTTACAGGTACGACCCCCAGGAATGATGACACCACACCTTGCGGAAGGTACATCCAAAGCCCAGCAGATGTTGTGTGCCTACACAACAAACACTTTTGTGTTACCAGAAGGTGTAGTCTTAGCAGCAGCCGAGGGTGACATGGCTACAGCAAGAAAAATGAGGGGCTGGGGGTTGAATTTGGCCGTCCTCCCCAAGAAAACCCTACACTAGCTGTAGGATGGGGTAATTGTTGAGCTTCACGCCAGGGAGGGCCGCACCCTCCAAGTCTTGAGTGAGCAGAAGCTAAATTTAGAATAGCTCAGCATGTAGTGCGACAACCTAGTCGCACAAACCCAGGGATTGGAATAGGCCATAGAGGAGGCCTATAGCGGCATATTAGATTTGGTCATGCCGGTGGTACTCCCAATGGCAGAAAAGATTCACCAACTAGTGGCTGGAGTCTGCAAGGCCCAAGAGGAGGCTGCGAAGGTTCAGTTGGAGCTGAACCTGTAGATCGCTAAGCTGCAGCTGAAGGCGCAGTCCTCTACACCGCCATAATTCAGAGAGAAGAGCAACTGTGCCATTCAATTGGGGTTGGAAACAAAAGAGCATGCCATACAAGACTGCACATGATTGTTGGATCATTCCCTCTTCACGCTCACCTCACTGTAGGAAGATCTAACCATCAGTGTCTAGAGATAGAAGCATGGAAGTTACAACAGGCATATGACAATATTAGGGGGACTGCACAGACGGTCGCCCTTACTCAGTGATTTGCCAAGATGAAGGAAGCCTAGGCTCTAAAGGAACAGGTGGATGCCATGCGCTAGAAAGAAGCAGTGCTTAAAGCATGCATCCAACCTTTTCTCGAGGAAGGATTCATGGTCCCCGCCACGATCGAGGGAAAGTTGGCCTAGATGCAAGGTACATATGCATTAAGGCAAGAACATGCCTGTAACAATGATGCATCAGAGATTCACGCACAACTGATACAGTGGACAACGAAAGAATGTGTTGCGGACATAAGCGTAGCGTAGAGGTTGCTAGATGGACTTCACATGAAGATCACTGCACCAGCCGAGTGACTTGGGATGAGTCATGATGATTGTGTTTGGGGCATGTTGGGCAGAAAATCCTCCAAAAGTAGGTTTTGGGGCTTGAAGCCTAGATTTTGGTCAATGTAATGTAAATACCCCGCAAAATGAGGGCACGAGACGCAAGAGTCTAGGGTTGTCCACCCTAAAATAATGTAATTTAATATAGAATGTCTCGACCTAACTATGGTTCGTAGACCATGGGATTGTATAAATGGAGTGAGGCTCTAAGTGTAAAAGGTAGTCTTAGTCTTAGCTTTGAGAAGGAATATGGGTTTTTGAATGAGGAATTCCCTCTGAGTCTGTAAGTCCATGTCTTGGGTGGTAGTAGTAAGGAGAGGCTCTCCAGCTATGTGCATAGAGGCCTGGTAGAGTCTGCAACTGTGTGCGCAGATCCCTACAGCTGAGTGCACACGGTAGATTTGGGATTATATTTGAAAAGAGGATTAATAAGACATAAGTTGATTTCGAAATATTTGTCTATGTTTCTGTTATATTTATGTATCTCTTCACGGTTTTATGATTGTGCACACTTGTTATGAATGTTGAATGATTAATAAGAATATTGGGCCCACATAATTAAGTTCATATCTATAATAAAATCACAGTCATGAATAAGGATGTAGACACCACCTCTTCATGCTCTTTATAGAGCTACGCAAAGGTCAAATAGCTACGCGAAGCAGCGCAAGCGCGCAAGATCAGTTCGCTAACTTCCCAGACTTCATTAAGACATCCCTAGGGTGTGGAAACCTAGTTTGAGCACTCTCCCATACTACCTTGGGTGAGACCTCAGTTCGCACGACACGGACTGTTGTCGAAAGGGTCGGTAGTTTCGAGATTTGTTTGGCTAAATCACTTCTGAACCTAGGTCAGGCCCCAACAAGCCAACACAAGATACTATAGAAGATGGTGATTTTAATGTTGGGTCAACAAAGTTATTGTAGTACATGGTGGTGGAGAGATATATTAAAATAGTTGGAGAAGTTTTAGTTAGAGAATCCCAACCAGCAAGACTCCAAAGTTTTAAAAATTATGAAGTAAAGGGTCAGTGACTAAATCCAGCCCTCAAGAAACGAGTAAGAATTCATTGAGAATAATAATTTATCCAAATACCTATATTTAAAACCCAACTCCTTAGTCCACAAGTGGTTTGTCAACCAAAAATTGTATCAGGAAAAACTAAAGAAAATTCTAAAACACTTTAAGCATGTAATAAGTCCTCTCAAGGCACTCCTTCGATGCACAAATTCAAGGAAAAAGGAGGTAATGGTTCAATGGAGTATAACTGTAACATATCGTCTACTATCCTGTCCCAACTAAGGTCAGAAGGAGGCATTTACTAAGAATACCCAACCTCCAAAGTTCATTTATGGAAATGGAGTCTAAATTTTTTGACCTTTCTTAACTTGTTCAAAACCTAAAATATATGACATCATTGCATTCATATCATCAAGGTATTTCCAACGATATAATGTTTTCCTTAGCCTCACTGTTGTTGGCATTGTAGTGTTGGTATTGATGTTAATGGGGTCATGGTGCTACTTGTGATATACCTTATGTCAACCTGCTGATGTTAATCCTCCTCATGATGCGTGTCGAGTGTCTGGCTTAATGGTCTTGTTAGTTGGAATCGATTTCAACATACCTATGACATGATCTAGTGCGGGAATAGGAGGCTGAGTAGAGAGGGCTTCAGGACATGTTGTGTTGAAGGAAGATGTTGTTGTTGTGGGTGGTTGGGTTTTTGTTACAGGACTTGCATATTCTTCTACATGTGTTGGAAGCATTAGAGTTGCTACTACTTGTGTTGAGATGTGGTTGCATGTGTTGGAGGTGCCTCTACAAGTCTAAGAGAAAATTGGATGACTTGATGTTGTTTTTGAAGGTGTTGGAGGTGCTTCTATAAGAGTTAGAGATGTTGTTACAGGTGTTGTAAGTGTTTATACATATTTTTTCTGTTGTGTGAGGAGTTGGAGATGTTGGTCTTGATGAGGAGTTTGGCATACTAGGGTCCTACATGTCACTGACTTGTTATAGGAATTCCTGGCCTATGTAATTAGTTGCAGACTTGTCAAAAAGGCTTGGAGGTGTGTTCTAGAGGTGATGAAGGTGTTCCTAAAGTTTGGCAGAGCTTTGAGCTGACCTGGTTGTGTTTTTCCTTCATCCTCTACCAAGTCACATGGATGATGGGTCATGGGAGCAACTAAAAAGCCCCAGTCACTGGTAGGAAAGCCTATGGGAGTAATCAAAGGCTCCAGTCAAATTCAACAATTGTTGTGTGTGTGACTGAGTGTTCTCATGATTTTTTTTTTCATTCCTCATGCAACTCAGCTATTTTTTGTATTATGGTAACATTCTTGTTTGAAATTTTTTGTCATATGGTTGAAAATGTTCTTGGGCATCAATAATATAATCAAAGTTGAAAATATCAAAATTCAAGTGTGTTTAGTGGCTTGATAGAGTCAATTAGATGAATCCAAATCAAATCAAGAACACGAACAGAGTTGTGGGGCTCAATAGTTCTTAATAATTATTGAGTTGAGTACCTCAATTCCTATGGATATTGAAGGAATATCAATGATAGTATGGTTGATTCTTTTAGGTATGGAGTAAGTGTATGAGTGGATAAGAGTGAACAAGTTGTGTGAGGTGTATTGCAAAATTTCCAAAGAAATTTGAAGATGTTGCAGCAGATTGTAGAGTATGTTTCAGCCATAATTTTTGTGCAGTGAGTAAGAAGGTGAAGTGTGGATTTATAGATGTGTTTGGTGAGATGGTGATGAATTTTTTGTATTTTTTATTCATATTTTGTATGCTTTGATGATACATTGTTGTAGTGATCATGTTGAGCATTTCTCGCTTCCAGTCTGAAACATTTTGAAATGAGAACCACATAGAGGAGAGGAGTTGGAGGACCTCGGTGAATTCAATGTAAGTGAGGAGTTTTCTGAATCCAATGGTGGTTGGATAGTTCGGAAGAAACTAGGCAAGGCTCGTTGGTCGTGACGGCTTCTAGCAGAATGGAGTATGTAGAGTCGATTGATAGTTCAGGAGTAACTAGGTGAGGATCATTGATCATGGTGGCCTTCAGTGGATGACAATTCGTAGATCCACATGAGAAACCATATCCATTTGATAGTAGACATATCTATTTCTTTATGTGAATAATTGTTTGGAATAATAGAATCTGAGTAGCGCAGCAAGAGTGGGTGGTTTTTTTTACCCTAGAGAGGGTTTTCCACCAGAAATATTTGTGTCCATTGTGCTGATTTCTTTCATGGTTTCTAGTTTATGTTTGATGTTCTAATATTTAATTATGTCTTTATGCATGCTTAAAGAATAATTAGTTAGAGAAAAATTTTACAAGTTCTCACACTACTAATTCACCCCCACCCCCCTCTCAGTAGTGCTCTAGTTTCAAACAATTGGTATCAAAGAAAGGCTCTCAGGTGCAGATTGATCATTGGAGAGTGGATCTTAGAATTTTGGCATAAATTTGCATTTTTTCATAATGAGTTCTTCAAGGAAATCAATCCTTACTACTACAAAGTTCAAGGTATGGCAAGAAAATGTGAAAAATAAATTATTGTTTATGGCTCTAACATTTGGAGATTGGTTTGTGAAGGAAATGATGGATATTTTCTTGCATCTAAAGTATGGAAGAAAAATTCTCAAATAGGGAAAATTATTTTCGAAAATATCCATAATGGAGATTTAGAGAGAATTGGAGATTTAAAATCTTCCAAGGAAATTTGGGATAGATTGCATACATTACATGGAGACAACAACAATAGCATTGATGAAGAGATTGAGAATAGAAAAAAAAGGAAAAAAAAGATCCACTTGAACCAACTAAGATAAAGGACAACAAATCTAAAGGTATAAGTCCTAGTTATATACTCTTGAGTTATATTTCTGATAATGGTAATGACAATGATTCCAATTTAGTTAGTGAAAGAGATGATGATCACAATTATATGCTCTTTAAGGCTGAATATGAATCTTCCATGGTTCTTGTTAAATAATTATCTAGTGAAATTGGTAGACTAACAAATGTATGCAAGGAGCATGAGAAGAAATTGCAGGGTTGTGATCAAAAGGAGAAAAATCTCAAGGAAGAAATCACTACCTTGAGAACACAGCTAGAAGAATAAAAAAAATTAGAAGAAGTCAATTACAGCAAGCAAAAAGATAGAAGGATTATGTTGAAGCACTTGAAGCTGTGATTGAAAAATTGAGAAAGGAGCTTGAGTAAAAGAACCAATAGTTGGAAAACGTGAAGAGCACCATAGCAATGAGAACAACAGTTTTCAAAAGGGTGAGATAAGTTTGCATGCAGGAAAGAATAACAAAGTTGTACCAAAGAAGCCAGCAGAAAATAATGTGACCAACAATAGTAGCAAGGAAGGAGAAATTAACTAGATTCGCCAATAGCAACAAAGAATAGAATCAAGGAAACCATTTACTCCTAGGATTGATGGTGGCATATTTTAGAGGAGAAATCAAAACTCCTTTACCCCCTTGATGGACAAGATAGAGTGATTCAATTGTAACTATTTTGGTAATGCGGCAGCTAACTGTAGAAGGATAATACACACATCCATACAAAATTATGATCAGCCAAAGAGGACCTACATTTAGGTATACATGTTCTTTTGATGGTCATTTTTTAGCTTGTAACATGTTTGGGCACATGGCCAAGGATTGTAAAATGCCTAGACCATTGAGACCATTTGTTCAAAATAAATAGTCAAGGGAGAATGTGCAACTCGGGAACACATTGCAGAAGGAGAAGAGGCTAGGATATGTAGTATTTCACTTTTCTCTCGTGATGAGGATGACGTGTGGTATATAGATATTAGACGCTCACACCATATGTCAGGAGATAGGAAAAAAAATCATTTTCTCAATAAAACCAAGAATGATCATGTTGTGTTTGAAGGTAGTGAAACAACTAGTGTGTTGGGAAGAAGCAAAGCAAATCCTGGTGAGAAGAGGACAAATGAAAAATATGTTTGGATCATTGAAGGCCTAAATCATAATATCTTGAGTGTGATCCAAATGGTTGATGGCGGTAAGGAAGTGATTTTCAACTACAAATGTTGCATCATCCAGAAAGAATGATCAAAGAGATTCATTGCAAGAGGAATCAAGACACCGAACAATGTGTATGTGTTGAAGGGAAGAGTGAAAAGTAAGAAGACCAATAGAGTACTCTTCCTCATCAAATTCAGAGTAGATGAGATGAGTCCCTATTGCATTCCATTCTTTCATGTTAGATCTACTTGACTGCATCAGTATGCCTAAAACTAACATGGTCTAAGAGTACCAATGGTAAGGATTTTTTAATCCAGTTCATCCATACATATTCAGATCCATAGGATAAATATGATTATGAGGTATATTATATTCAAGGGGAGTTCATGAAGTTTGAAGTGTTCTTTTCATTTCAGATCTATTTCTATTCTTGTTTGATTTTAGTTGGATCAGCCATGTACATATATTACTAATGGCTTTGGAGCAAATGCATGGTGATTTGTTCTTAATGTCTTTGGAGGTATGGCAGCCCCATGGTTGTATTATGTGTGTGGTCGACATGTGATGGAGGATCACATATCCAAGGGGAGAATTTGTTCTTCCAAACATATTTGGAGAGCGTTTGCATTGTGTTCATTATAGAGGAATTCATTGTGCATCTATATTTGACATTGATTTGATGCAGGATGATTTTTATTGTTGTTGCCACACATTACTAGTTGGATGAGATACTATGGTTTCATGGAAAACTTTGCATGCTACTATTTTTTTGATTTCTATATCATAGCCATGTTTTTTCTCCATGAATCATTGTATTTTATTGTAATTCATTGTATATCTTGTCCAAATTCATTTGGAATCATGGTTCATGGTTCTGTCTTGCTCTTGGTAAGTAGGGTTACTACAATGAAGAGGATGTGTTGCTTCAGTAGCAAAGAGAGTATGATTGTAGCTTCATTACATTCTTGGGGGGCATGTTCATTTTCATATATTTCATGGAATTGGCTAGAGGTGTTGGCAACAAAGTTTCTTGTTTCACATGCTTATCTTACAGGAGATACTTCTTGGTTTGCATCTACATGGTGTTGAGTATGATAGGGAGAGCACTTCTCTTATCCATACATTATTGGAATTATCTTCAATGTTGGTATGGCCCTTTGCCATTGATTTCAAAGGGGGAGAGAATTTGGATGGATAGAGATCAACCTCAGATGTTGGAGATCAAATTGAGGTTAACATTAATGCCAAAGGGGAAGTTTATTGGCATTGTAGTGTTGGCATTAATGTGAATAGGGTCATGGTGTTGCTTGTGATATACCTTATGTCAACCTGATGATGTTACTCCTCCTCATAATGTGTGATGAGTGTTTGGTTTGATGCTCTTGTTAGTTGGCATTGATGTCAACATACCTATGACATACCATACTGCATGAATGAGAGGCTAAGTAGATAGGGCTTCATGACATGTTGTGTTGATTGAAGATGTTGTTGCTACAAGTGGCTGGATTTCTACTACAGGAGTTTCATATGCTTCTACATGTGCTGGAAGAATTAGAGTTGTTGATACTTGTGTTGAGATATGGTTTCATGTGTTGGAGGTGCCTCTACATGTATTGGAGGTAGTTGGATGACTTGATGTTGTTGTTGCAGGTGTTAGAGATGTTTCTACAAGAGTTACAGATCTTACTATAGGTGTTGGAGGTGTTTAGACGAGTTGTTTTTGTTTATTGAGGAGCTGGAGGTTTTGGTCTTGATGAGGAGTTTGGAAGATTAGGGTCCCACATGTCATTGACTTGTTGCAAGAGTTCTAGACCTATGTCATCAGTTGCATACTTGTCATAAAGTCTTAGAGGTTCTTTTTGGAGCTAATGAAAGTGTTCCTGAAGTTTGGAAGAGATTTGAGTTGACTTGGTTGTGTTTTTCCTTCATCCTTTGCCATGTCGCATGGATGATGGGTCAAGGGAGTGACTGAAAAGCTCTAGTCACTGGCAAGAAGTCCTATGGGAGTTACTGAAGGCTCCAGTCAAATTTATCTAGTGTTGTGTGTGCAACTGAGCCTTCTCATGATTTTTTTCTGCAATCCTTGTGTAACTTAGCTAATTTTGGTATTATGGTGACATTCTTGTTTAGAAACTTTTGCATATGATCAGAAAAGTTCATGGGGCCTCTAGAATCTAATCAAAGTTGAAAATATCAAAAGGAAAGTGAATTTAGTGGCCTGATATATTCAATGAGATGAATATGTATCCAATCAAGCAGATGAACAGAGTTGTGGGGCTCAGTAGTTCTTAGTAACTATTGAGTTGAGCACCTTAGTTCATCTACATATTGGAGGAAGCTCAATGCTAGTATGGTGGATTATTTTGGGTATGGGGTGAGTGTATGAGTGGAGAAGAGTGAGAAAGTTGTGTGAGGTTGATTGCAAAATTTCTAAAGAAGTTTGCAAATGTTGCAATAGATTATAAAGTATGTTTTAGCCATCATTTTTGTGTAGTGAGTGAGAAGTTGAAGTGTGGATTTATAGATGTGTATGGTGAGATGACGATGAAGTTTTTGTTGTAGTTTTGATTCAAATTTTGTGTGATTTTCTGATACGTTGTTGTAGTTCTCATGTTAAGCACTTCTCGGTTCCAGTCTAAAACATTTTGAAATGAGAAAAACATAGAGGAGAGGAGTTGGAGGACTCCGGTGAATTGAATGTAAGAGTATTTGTCTCATTCCAATGGTGGTTGGATAGTTCGGCAAAAATTTGGCAAGGCTCGTTGGTCATGGTGGCTTTTAGTAGATAGGATTCTATAGTTTAGGAGAAACTGGGCAAGGATCGTTGATTGTGGTGGCCTTTTGTTAGTGCCTATATCTACCTCAGGCTAAGAAAGGTAGGTCTATGGTAACATAAAACCACACTTAACCTGGTAGCTAGCCCTACTAGGTCGGGAGAGGGCTCTTTACTTGTCAATCTCAGGAAAATATAGCAAATGAGGCTTGAGATGACTGATATAAATATTAATTTTAGGCCAGGTATATGCTCTGAGGAGTTTGATTGAATTTTATGTTGGTTTGCTGGATCACAAGTGAAATGTAGTTTTGGGTCCGAGGAATGAACTCAGTCTTGCAGAGATTTCTATGGGGCGAGGTAGGAAAATGCTTTAGTACTTTAAATTAAGTGAAATGGAGAGTCTTAAGACTAGTGAGGAGTCGGAGAGGACATGATAGTGTCATGAGTCCTTTTCAAACAATAGAAAACATGTAAAGCTAAACAATCCCTAAGGTAGAGCATTGCAACATCAATGATTTCCACCTTTGTACTTGATTCATTTAGTTAAGTTGAAAAAGAGAGAGATAATGGCACACATAAACACATGATAACTTGAATTATAGAAGGAGAAACAACACTAAATCACCTTTCCACAAGAATCCCACAAAATGCTGCAAAACCTGGTCTATTTCCTTGCCAAACTACAGAGATGAATGTACAATGATGCTCAAAGATTTCACAAGAGTCCAACCTTTGAAATGACTGAAAACACACATGATGTAGACATCCAAGCCACCTATGCTATCCATAAGAGGTTGAATCCATGAGAATAGGGGTGGTTTCAACCATATCTAAACTAGGAACACAAAAATAGGCAGTGGAACAGCTTGCCTCTAAAACCTAGGAAACTGATTCATTCAACTCCAAACCACCTGCAATTGATGTATCTACCTTATCAAGTCAATTTTTATCATTTTTACATCACATTACATCAATTTACATCATGTTAGCTCATGAATTTGACCATAAGAGAGAAAAAGTCAAACTAGAAGAAAACTAGGCGAAAAACAGAGTTTTTGAGCAAAATTGGCACTTTTTCATCCTGTGCGTAGCGCCACTTTTTCTGTGTGTAGCATTTTTTCCCAGCTGAATTTGGAGGCCTTCCCCTTCACCAAATTTGCTCCAATTTGGCTTGTTGTAAAGGTATATCAGTCTACTTTCTAAGAAAAGTGGAATTTTGAATTGCGTGCCCATTTACCCCTCCAAAAATCAGTTCTCCCAACATTGTTCCCTATGTTGCCAAAAAGTGGCAGAGACGGCATTTTTGAGGTGTTTTTGGCCCTTTTGGTGACCCAAAACTTGTCAAAATTTCCTAGTAATTTCTGGGCATGCATATTTTTTTATGAGGAATCCAAAAATGTAAATTTTTCCTCCAGAGGAGGTCCCTATCAATAGCGAGCGCCAGGTGGTGCTACGCACCTATTGGAAAAACCTGTTTTTTCCTTGAGAAATTCAAAATTGCAAAAAAGTTTACCAAATTTTTTGAAATTTGGAATGAGTGATATGCATCAAATACTATGTTGGGCCAATGAAGCTTCAGCCAAGATCTTGAGCTTATCTTGCTCTTTCTTGCTACTCAAAGTCTTCTTCAACTTGGCTTTTAGGCACCTTATCCTAGTTTTTCAAATTTTGTTTCGTGCCAAATAGTGATAAGCCATGTGCTGTAACATCATTTTCTCCTTATTGGCTTTCTCAAGCAACTTCTCCAAGTGAATATTCACCCTCTCTAGCCAAGATTCCTGATCATAATCAATCTCTTGCTCGAGGGGTGTCAATTTGACTTTCTTTCTTTTTGTTGCTTGCTTGTTTTCCCTTATGGTTTGCAGCTCCATGATTGTCTGTTTATCCTCCAACTTCTTGTTTTGTTGCTCATGGTAATTAATGATCCACTTAGCCCTTTCAAGGTTAAGAGCTAAGGCATGGATACCAGCTTCTTGTTCTTTGATGATCTCCTTGAGTCTAGAGCTTTGGGAACACAAATTAGTATCCTCATCCTGAATCAAAATGAAATCTCTCTCCTGACCTTTAGAAGGCCCTTCCTCAAGCAATGGTTGCTTCCCTTTATCCTGTACCTGCTCTACTAAAGAAGAAGGCAAAGCCCCTTTCACCCCGGGTGAATACAGCATTTGCCTATTGTCTAGTGAAGGAAACAAGACCTCTTCCACCTCTAGTGGAGATAGTACTCATTTTGCAGCTGCAAATAGCCTCCTTGTCCCTTTTTCATAAGTGACAAATACAGGAACACTTGTAATTTGAGTCTCATAAACCTATAGTTGATTTGAAGGCCCTCCTTCCTCATAAAACATTGAAAACATTGACGGGGTCACTTGAGGGCTTTTTAAAACCTCATGTGAAATGAAAGTATCCCATGAAACATTCAGCAAACTCAGCTGATGCAAAAAAATAATTTTGATCAATGAAAAATGATAAATACTATTGAACTTTTGATGAACAGGTTTTCTTTGCACCAATGTAGCCATTTTCTCAATGTTTTTGCATATGAAATAGGGGATGTTCATCATTCTCACTGTAGTGAAATGCATCAATAGTCTAACATGATAAGTGTACAAGCGAGAAAATCTCCCTTCACAGCTGAAGTATTTGATAATGAGCTTCATGGGTGGAGCATAAGTGTCCTGTAGGTACCTGAAAGGAAAGAACCTACTGATATAAGGCTCATAATGCTCTTTGCCCACAAGCTGTCCTTTGTTCCACTATCCACCTACATTTGGAATACCTATTACTGCAGCTATAGTTTCAGGTGTCAAAGTGAAGGAAACACCTATTAAGTTCACCTGGCCATTGTGAAGATGAAGGGAAAATAGTCTAGCAAGTTCATGGTGGTATTTCACCTTCTCCACCATCTCACAAAACTAGTAGCAAGACTGATGTTTGAAACATGTTACTACAAGGGGACAAGCCAATAACTCTGTGAGTGTGGTGGGCTCCTCACAAATGTGTTTTCCTCCCTTATGTGGTTTTCTTGGTGCATGAATCTCTTGAGAGGAATCACTCATGGTTTCCTCATCCCTTTCATAAGCTGAATCTGTTTCCATATTTGCCACTGTATGGTGCAAAATGATGAGTATGAAGAGATTTTATTTCAAGAATAGATGATTGCCATTTTCTTCTTTGGGATTTGATGAATGGGAGTGATGATTGGAAGGTTTTGATGCTTGTTGTAGGGTTATTACGGAGTGATAGGGTTTCGGGAATGAAGATTAGGCTTTGGGGAATAGTGGGAATTAGGTGTTAGGGTTTTAGGGTTTGGGGATAGAGGGTAGGATAAGTTTCAATGAGAAATGGAAAGGGGAAGAAAAATGTAAGGAAATGTAGTGAAGAGAAAATTATGCAAATGAGTAAACAAACAACAAGAATGACAAAAACTGCAAAACCTAGGCAATTTTGCAATATAACTGTGCAACAATTTAGGGTTTGAACTTTCACCTTTCAAAACACTGTTAAGGATGACCAAATATCTTTTTATAGCAAATGGATGGGTTTACTTACTTCAAGGGATGGTATTAGCAAAATTTGGAGCTTTAGGAGGTCGATTGAAAGAGTTTTTGGCTTGGTAGACTGGTGCGCCACACCAACAGCCAGGTGCGCCATGCCTGGCAGGTGCGCAGCACCCATTCAAAACTGTATGTGAATCTTGTGCCTGGTGCACTGCACTGGGCAGGTGCACCGCGCCAATAACCAAGTGTGTTGCGCCAAGAGAAATTTTTAAACTTTGCTGCGATTTCCCTCTATTTGCCTCAAAACACGATTTTCACCTTGTTCTCTCTCACTTTGAGCAAAAATGAAGTCTTTAACAAAAATGTTGAGCACTTTATATACTTTTGACTTTAATTTTTCATTAAAAAAAAAAAAAAAAAAAAAAAAAAAAAAAAAAAACTCACTTTCTAAAGTTTTTCTTTTCACTTTGTTCTTTAAAAAGCTATATTTTGCAGTTTGGCTCTCTTTTTGTCATTTGATGGACTAATGCTTGGATTTTCTTGTCTCTTTTGCAGGAGCTAGAGTGCAGAAGTTTGGCAAGGTGACCCAGGGCTGCAGATGATGCTTATTACATACGAAAACAATAAAATTACATAAAATTTGTACAAGAAATGGAAAAACCCTGTTTTCACCTCAAAACAGAGTTTTGAGGTAAAAACCCTTTATGGAGCAAATCATAAGTAAATTTTGTGATTTTATGAACCTATTGAACATCCTCATGTGACTGTTGGCTTGTTATTGAACTTTTGAAGACCATGGTGACAAACCCTAGACTTAATGAGACTTGAAACCCTAAAATGACTTCTGCAACTAAAATGAAATAAAAATGACAACAAATGATTTGTACATGTGAAAGTAGGCCAAAAGATGAAAAGCATGAGGGAATTGACAAAGAACCACTACCATCAGATGATCCATGACCTAATGGAGTGTAGATGATCATATGAGACACCTAATATGCATGCAAAAAGAGAATTTTGATCTCTGATGGAGGGATGAAGATATCGACACTAACACCTTCAACAGATAGTAGTCTATAGATATGCAAGAGAAATAGTCTCAATAATATAGTATCCATATCTATATATCTATGTAAATAATTGTTTGACATAATAGAATTTGAGTAGCGTAGCAGCAGTGAGTGTTTTTTTTCCCTAGAGAGCAATTTTTACTAGAAATATTTGTTTCCATTATGATGATTGATTTCATGGTTTCTAGTTTATGTTTGATATTCTAATCTCTAATTATGTGTTTCAGTTTATGCATGCTTAAAGAATAATTAATTGGAGAAAAATTTTATAAGTGCTCACACTACTGATTCCCCCCCCCCCCCAAGTAGTGCTCTAGTTTTTAAGAAATCCCAAATCAAAATATATTGTGATTCAAATCTTTGGCCAATCATATGGTTTCATATCATCAAGCCTAGCGTGTTTTCCCATGTGGTTGTCTAAGCCACAACCACAAGATTGTTGCTAACTTTTCCATACTCGTTAAACCCCTTTATGAGGTCCAACATATAATTCACTTAATATAGATATATATTACATATAATACATGTGTATAGGTCCTTTCGGTCACACAATCACCCATGTGGCAACATTCTCCCCCTAGATATCAACCCATTCATATGCAGGACCCCTTCCAACAAATGAGCATATAAACATAAATGTGGGTGTGGGCCCCTCTAAGGCCACATGACTCAGGAACAAAATCCTAGGAAAAACCTATGTAGTCCCCCAGTAACATTTCCAAAGGTAACCTGTTTTGGGTTACATGGGTTCCCTTGTGGGCCAACCTCCACATCTCCCAATCCCATCTTCTACAACCACTCATGTGGGCTCTACCAAATGACATCATCCAAGGGTCCATCGTGAGACTTTCAAATGAATTGGGTTACATTGAGGGGCCACCAGGCCACCCACCACCTTGGCTCAGTCCTAACAAATTGTGTGGTCATGCTCCTTTCATGTATGTGCAGGGGGGCTCTATGTCACGACATCACTCTAAGGATTAAATCTCGGTGGAGTTACACCTAACATATTTTGAAATTGATAGGGACAAAAGCATCATCGTGACATCACCGACCATTTTCATCGGGGTGTCATCACCCTTCATGTGGTCCCACTTGATGGGTGCCACATGTGACTTGAATCTAGGCCACTTGGGCCCACCAAAACTTCAAAATGGCCTGAAAAAATGTCCTACTCTTGAGATGTCATTTGGTCCTAATGCCAAATCACCTAACATGTTGGGTGTGGGCCCCTCCAAGACCCTTATTGCATAATAAGTTTAAATTTCAAAATTATAAGTGTTTTGGATTTTCGTCCACTTCAATGTGCTAATGCATAACCATTTTCCCCACTGCCACATCATCCCATATTTTCTATCTAATGATATTTTCCTTGCCTCTCATTGAAATATCTGGGGTATCAAACCTTCGGGACACATGGACAACACTAAATTCACAACATATTATGGTTAGGATCTCTCTTGCCTACACCCCTAGACATGACTCTTGGACATATGGCTTAGCAAGGTGCCACTCCTTTAACCCCTGACATTGAATTTGATCCCAAAGAATAGTGCTTGGGCATGATGCCTAGTCACACAATTGTATTGGTTTGTTTTTTAACTATGGGTCCCAAAAACACCTTCCTTGGAGTTGGTTGTTATCTACAAGGATAACACAAATAATTTAATGATTTTAGTGGAAACTTTTGGATAAAAAAAGCATTGAAAATAATGGAAGCAATGCATGAACAAAACAAAATTGAAACTACATTAAATAACACATAAACAAGCTTAGCGAAGAAAAAAAACCAACAAAGGTATAGGAAAAGGATCCTCTTTATTGATTACTAATGGTATAAGTGTTACAATAGAAGTATCAAAGGCACTTGAAGAGAATTGTTTGATAAATGGTGCTAAAAACTCCCAACAAGGATTTTTCTTTCTTAATCTCTTTTTCAAGCCCTTTCTCTCTCAAAGAAGCATAAAATACACTCTCAATGGTGGAACTCTCCTCACAATGGTCTGATTGATTTCTAGGGAGCAATTTTGGCAGTATAATAATGCACTAGTTCTTCTTTTTTTTTTGGTTTTCGATGAACTTGTATTTATAGAATGTTTTGGACACTCCTTCCCACCTTTGTCTCATCAATGTGGTTTTTTGCCTCATAAATGGTATGAAAGCTGCCATTTCCTTGCCTTTAAGGCTTCTTGGGGCTCAAGGCTAAAAATTTTCAGCCCATCATATCAAGAGTTGGAATGTTTCTTAAGAAAGTTCACGGGCCGAGGTGCTGACTAGGATTTTTTGGGACCATACAATTATCGAAGAGCAGGTCGCGCAGTTATTAATTTCCAATATTGGTTTGCCTGTGCGGGTCAATTTTTTAACTTGAACCCTAGGAAATATTTTTATTTTTGGTCTTCATGATGCTTTTAACTAAAAATTTAACCTTTGTGTGTGTTGAACACTGACTATGAGTGTGTTCAGGTGTGTACATATGAGTGCACCATTTTCTCATGATGACAACGATTCTTATGCTTGAGTATATTTTTTCTCCTCTAAGTCCTAACTCGACGCACCCACAACATAAGTGTAAGCCTATATAGTGCGGGATTCTCTTCCCTTGGTGCTTTAACCATTAATTCATGTATAAATATCCTTTACCAAACCTTTGTCACATAGTTTGTAAATATATGGGAGTATATGCAAGCCCTTATGGGCTAACCCTCATGATATTTATAATATGCATGCATGTTGCACTTTGAAGCCATATCTCTTGATCTTTCAACATGGTTCAATCTAACCCATTTTTTATTTATGTATATATAGATGCGTAACAATTTGTCCCTCCCAAGCTTTATGGGTAATCATCAGCCTTGTATTCAAGTTAGTTTAGGGCAAGAATCCACTCTATTAACAAGGATTTGTTTATCTCTTCCATAAATAACTATTTAGGCCAATATTAAGACTTGGAATAAACACAGGGTACCCACTTCTAAATATTAACTTGAGAAATTATTAAATTTGTTTCCAATAGGTAACAATAGTATAAAGAGCATGAAAAAAAATTATTTTATCAGTCTTCAGGGATAAACCATCCCCTATCATTTGAACAACATTTAGCATGATTTATTCACATAGTAATTTAACATTCCTCAAGCAGACATAAACTCACATTTCATGACATATCACATCCATTGCACCAACACATTGAATCCGTATCAATACAGGCCTTAGGTTAGCATAGAACCCTAATCCATTTGATATCCATGCATTTAAAAGAACAATGTTCATTCAAAATGGAGTGCTTCCTTCCACAACATTACAAGCCATGATAAAGAAATGCATCAAATACAAATAAAGCATTCAAAACATGAGAGCCATAGGTAAACACTTATATTTGATAGATTAAGCAACGAAACTGAGATTGGGATCTCAACTCTCCACCCAACCCGAGACACACAAAATCTAATCCTTTCATCCAGTAGTCACCCATGAGCTAGATTCAAGAGCTTGAGGATGAGTGCTTAAGGGGTTAAACCAAATTTTCTAGCTGAAACATGGACTCCAAAGGACTACCCACCTCCACCAATTAACTCAACAAGGGAATCTAGAGGTATGCCACCTCCACCCTCAAAGCCATAAGGGAAACCAAATGTTATGCTTCCACCCTCAATTGGTAAGGGAATCTAGAGGTCCATCTCCTCCACCATCAAATCAGTAAGGGAATCCAAAGGTTACATCTCTACCCTCAATCAACAAGGGAATATAGAGGTTGCATGTCCACCCTCAAATCAATAAGGGAATCCAAATGTTACACCTCCACCCTCAAATAACCAAGTGAATATAGAGTTTACACCTCCTGTTATGCTCTTAACCTGCAAGACGATACCAGAATACCAAATATGTGAAGAAATATACCCAAAACATAAAATAATGAGAAATAACAACAAGTATTTTATTATTCAGAAAGCAATGTTCACTTGCCTCTTAGAGGGGGCAACCTCCAATAGAGCTAAGCTCAATTACAAAATAAGACATGATGCTCCTCGAGGGCAGTCCCTATCCTTTATATCAGATTCATACATGCAATACCATGGGGCAATATGTTATGAAACCAACTCAAGAAAAGATAGAAAAGATAGATCAACGCCTTATAATTCAGCCACTTCGAGGGGGAAACCTCCTTTACATTACATAAATGAACAATTCTTGGATGATACAAATGAAAATACCTCCTTTCTATATATAGGAGTCTAAGGGGTCATAACATAGTCAGAGCCGACATAAAAATAATAATGTAACGGCACAATAATAACAATAGTGGGCTCTATGGGGCACAATAGTAACAATATGGGCACTACATGGGTACATCAATATAATAAGTGGGTTGTACTAATAACAATAAGGGGTTACACTAGTAGTATAGGCGCCTAACATGCCCCTCTCCTTCAAAAAGTGTTGTCCTCAACGCTTGAGTAGTTCTTGATGCTTTTGTATAAAATTCTTGTCCTCTCATGTGGAATCTTTAGCTGTTAAGTTCTTCCACCCGATGAGATACTCTAAAATTGATTGATTTCGCAGCTGTCGGGTTCTTGTTTCTGTGACTGCTCCAGGTTCCAATATGATTTTTCCTTCCTCTTCAATTTCTGGCAATATTGTTTGAATTGGGATCTTTTGCAACTTTTGAATAAGCGGCCATACTTCTTTGTCCTTCTTCCATTCACCCCTTGCTTCATTTATCCAATCTGGTTGGATAATATAAATAGCACAAAACAATGCTTCCACATCCTCATCCTTGAATAGTCTTCTCATTCGGTATGGTCGCCATTTTTTAAGTGCATGTAGTATTGCCAACATTTCCTTCTCATAAATAGCTTTCTTGAGATGTAGCAGTAAAAATACCCAATCACCTACATCAAAACATTTTTCACTACGATGTTGATCTACCTGTTGTTTCGTTTGATTTTGCACCAGAGTGCCATTATCCTTTAAAAGTTGGAGAACTTGTTGTTGATGCACGATGTGATCTTTCACCACTTGAACCTTTTTCTTCTTGATATGTCCTATCTTTAGAGTTTGAGTGATAATTCCTTCCAATCCTTTACAAGATATGGTTGGATTCATTTCTTGATGCTCGATGTGATCTTTCACTTCTTGAACATTTTTCTTCTTGATATGTCCTTCTATCTCGATAGTTTGAGGAGTGGTAATTCCTGCCAATGCTTTACAAGATATGGTCTGATTCATTTCTTCTATCTCTGGGGTTGGATCCTGGCATATATCCTCTTCTTTTGATGTTTCTTGATCCTTTTCTTCCTTTTCTCTTTTTTCTTCCAATTGTTGTGGTGTAACCCTTATAGGTTGTGGAAGGCTAGGAGAAACAACACTTCCATATTCATAGCTGTGAGGGGTAGAATTCATTGCTGCCATAATTTTACTTTCTAGTATGTCACAAAGCCTTTTTACTCTTTCCAATTGTTGTGGTGTTGCTCTAAAGAAGGTGTTGCTCTTTGTATCCTCATAATGTGCTATCATTTCCTCTGTGAGAATTGACCACGTAACAAGTTGTTTACGAGAAAAAAGCCTTTTATACCATAAAAATTCATCTGGTTCTAAATATGAAGATGCAATACATACCTTTTGTAATAGTGGTACACCATCTAGATCAAAATATTGCTCCATCTGAAGTATCCAATTTACCAGATCCTTCCCATCAAACTTCCTCATCTTGTTTTTTCTTGATTTTAGGAGCTCTATCCTGAAACGACTGTAACTCTGTACTTTCAAATCTTTAAGTTCTGAAATTGTGACCTACAGTAGCCCTCTGTGTCCTCTTTCCAATGCCACCAGTCTTATCCCAATTGGATTCTCCAATGAAGAGTTATGCCAAATCTCCCACAGTGACCTGATTATAGACCTTTCCAGAAGAGCGAACTTGTATGAAGTGCCACGTGTCACTATAGGGACCTTTGGCTTTGAAAAATATCTAGCAGAAACTATAGTCTGTCCTCTTTCTATAGCTCTTTGCGAAATTTCAATCCAATTCTCAGAGAGAAAGTTATGATGATTTTCCCCAAGTCGCCTGTTTGGAATGTAATTTAGGAGTCTGCGAAAAGACAAACTTCTTCAGATCATATCTCAGCAAATATAGCGCAAAAAGTTCTAAAAATTAGAACTGAGATTTAGCGCGTTGTCTTCTCAAATGGGTTTTTTTTCAACTTCTGAAACGTCGCACAAAAAACGTTATAGCGAAAATGCCACGATGACCTGTTTGGAGCAGCGAAACCCTAGAATCCAAAGCTCTGATACCAAATGTTATGAAACCAACTCAAGAAAAGATAGAAAGATAGATCAACGCCTTAGAATTCAGCACTTTCGAGGGGGAAACCTCCTTTACATTACATAAATGAACAATTCTTGGATGATACAAATGAAAAGACCTCCTTTCTATATATGGGAGTCTAAGGGGTCATTATATAATTAGAGCCTACATAGAATAATAATGTAAGGGCACAATAATAACAATAGTGGGCTTCTATGGGACACAATAGTAACAATATGGGCACTACATGGGTACATCAATAGAATAAGAGGGTTGTACTAATAATAATAAGGGGTTACACTAATAGTATAGGGGCCTAACACAATACCATTGTTCTTATGAATACCATCTATCTAATACCATGACCCATTTGCAACTAACTATGGTCCCTTCATTAAATGCGGGTCAACCACTTAAAATTATTAATATGGGCTTTATTAACTCTTTACTTAACTATAACTATGACTCGATCCTATTACATAAATAAGGGGTTTAGGGTTGGACCCTAACATGGCCTCCCCCATAAGAATAACCTTGTTGTCAAGGGTGAAGTTGTAGAAACTGCTAAAGGATAGTGGTTGGTTCCGAGGTCGCATCTTCCAGAGAGGTGTCTTTCCACTTGACCAGGATTTCCTTGATCGTGCAGCCTCGTAGGTTCCTTTCGCGTGTGTCAAGAACATGTTCAGGTTGGAGCCAGACTGACCCTTCTTCATCTATTTTAGGTAGACTAGTTTGAATTCGGCAATTGTTCCCAATCACTTTCTTGAGGTAGGATACAAGGAAGACTGGATGGATTTTTGTAGTGGGTGGCAAAGCTAGCTTGTAGGCAACTTCTCTAATTCGATGAAGTACTTGATACGGTCTGTAGAATTTTGGAGATAATTTCTGACAACCCTTGTCCTTTTGTGATGTTTTCTTATATGGTTGCAGCCTCAAAAATACCTGATCCCCTTCTTGAAATTGGTGTTCTGAGCAATGTTGATCTTCTTGTTGCTTCATGCGATTTTGGGCTTGATGAACATTCTCTCTAAGGTGGGCCATCATGGTTGCGTGGTTCCGTAGGAGTTGATCCACTGCTTGTACCTTCAAGAATCCCTTGATATAAAAAGTAGGGGAAGGAGGGAGTTGACCATAAACTACTTCATATGGAGTCATTTTGGTGGTGGCATGATAGTTGGTGTTATACCAACATTCAGCTAGAGGTATCCACTGTACCCAGAGATGTTGCTTTTCTGAGGTGAAACACCGAAGTTAGGTCTCTAGACATTTGTTGACTGCTTCAGTTTGACCATCAGTTTGTGGTTGATAGGAAGTACTGAGTTGTAGTTGGGTACCTTGTAGCTAGAAGAGTTCCTGCCAAAAGTTACTGGTGAAGATCGGGTCACGATCATACACAATTGTAGTGGGCATGCCATGCAATTTGAAGATCTGATCCATGAAAGATTGAGCAACCAAAGTCAATGTAAAAGGGTGGGGTAGGGCACAAAAATGAGCATACCTAGAAAATCTGTCCACAACCACCATGATGATTGACTTGTTTCCTGACTTTGGAAGACCCATAATGAAATCCATAGAAACCTTTGTCCATATTGAGGCCAAAAGGGGCAATGGTTGTAATGTGCCTGGGGATTTGACTATTTCTCCTTTGTGGCACTGACAGACATCGCATTCAGCTACAAAAGTAAGAATTCCCATTTTCATGCTTGTCCAAAAAAATGATCTTCGAGTGTGAGCATACATCTTCTAAAAGCCTGAATTTCCTACAGTGGGAGATGACTGCAACTCCACAATGTGGCTTTTGAGGGTGGATGTTGGTGATATTGTGACTTTGTCCTTGTAGCGAAGAATCTCATCCTGCCACGAGTAGCCCATTGTGGACTTTGGATCTGCCTGCAATTGATTAATGAGTTGGGAGAGCCAGGGATGTGAAAACCATTCCTTGCGAGCTTCTTCAATCCATTCTGGAATGGGAAGGGAAATTGCAAGCAGGGTACTTTCCCCCTCAAATTGGCATGATAGCGCATCTCCTACAATATTTTCATGCCCTTTCTTGTAAATTATCTCATAATCATATCCCGGCATTTTGGCGAGCCATTTATTTTGTTGTGGCGAGGATAGGCGTTGCTCCAAAAAATATTTAAGGCTTTGATGGTCTGTGCAGATTTGGAAATGTCACCCCAATAAGTATGGTCACCAGGTATCTATTGCATGTAAGATGGCCATCATCTCCTTCTCATAGGTAGATTGTCCCAGATTCTTCCCACTTAGTTGTTGGATCATGAAGGCCAAGGGTCAACCTTCCTGCATTAAGATCACCTCAATACCCGTACCAGAAGCATCACATTCAATCACAAAGGATTTGGTGAAGTCGAGTAGTGCTAAACTGGAGTGGAGCACATGGCATGTTTGAGAGCTATAAAGGCCTATTGTGCTTCATCATTTCAGAGGAATGAATTTTTCTTGAGGAGTTGAGTGAGGGGCCTAGCAATGTGACCATAATTGTGGACAAATTTGTGATAGTAGCCTGTGAGACCCAAAAATACTCTCAAGCTCTTCAAGGTCTTTGGTTGAAGCCAATCCTGCATTGCCTGGATCTTTTTGGGGTCCACCCTGACACCTTCATGCCCCACAATGTGGCCCAAATACTCAAGTTCTTCCATGCCAAAAGAGCACTTGGACATCTTGACAAATAATTTATGCCTGCGGAGTAGTTGTAAGAGCAGATCTACATGTTGAAGATGTGTGGCCCAGGTGCGACTGTAGATGAGGATGTCATAAAAGAAAACAAGGACAAATTTTCTGAGATATGGTTTGAGTAGGTGGTTCACAAGGCTCTGAAAAGTGGACAGGGCATTACGAAGACCAAATGGAATGGCTAGGAACTCATAATGGCCTTCATGAGTTCGGAAAGCATTCTTTGGAATGTCTACTTCTTTCATGCAAATTTGGTGATAGCTTGAGCAAAGCTCGAGCTTAGTAAAGAATTGAACCTCATTTAGTTCATCCAGCAAATCATCGACAATCGGGATGGGAAATTTATCTTTGACTATCAACTTATTGAGGGCCCCGAAGTTTGGACACATATGCCATTCCCCATCTTTCTTGAGCACCATGACCACCGGCAATGAATAAGGACTAATGCTGGGATGAATGATGCCTACTTCCAAGAGTTCCTTAATGATTTTTTCAATTTCATTCTTTTGGGCGAATGGATATCTATATGGGCACACATTTGGTGGTTGGACCCATGGGACCAAAGTAATGATATGATCATGTTCCCCTCTTGAGGGTGGAAGCTCATGAGGCTTGTCAAAGACTAGTAGATGTTTGTTTAAGATCTATTGCATCTCAGGATGAATATGAAGAGAATTGGGTTCGAAGGCTTGGATGGCATTAAATTGGGCTATAACTCCATGGTGGCCCTTTTTTAACAATTTTTCCATCCTATGTGAGCTGATGATAGAGGGATCTCCCGCCTGGAGTCCGCGGAGGGTATGTGTGTGGTTGTTCTGCTTAAAGCTCATATATAACTCCTAGAAATCCATTGTGATTGGGCCAAGTGTGTAAAGCCATTTAGCCCCTAGGACAATGTCGCACCCTCCCATGTGTATGGCAAACTTGTGGGTCTTTAACTGATAATCCCCCATTTGCAGTTTGACAATTTCACAGCGGCCTTCACATTTCATTGTCCCCCCATCAACAATTTGGGCTTGGAAGTTAGAAATTGCTTGGACAAAACAATGCACTGCTTCTGTGACTCTTTGATGGATAAAGTTATGTGTACTGCCTCTATCGATCAAGACAACTACAAGGCGATGCTTAATAAAACCTCTGATTTTGAGAGTTTGGGGAGAAGAAATCCCTGCCAAAGCATGCAACGAGATAACTGTTTCTTTAGGTATATTGTCTTGTTGGTTGTCTGCTTCTTCCTCCTCTAGTTCCTCAAGTGGTGGGGCTTCCTCCGATGAACTGTGATCAGTAGCATCAATTTGAAAGAGTTTGGGCTCCTTGCATTTATGCCCGAGGGAGAATTTGGGCACCTTGCGTCACAGTAGTAACACAATCCGTGCTTTCTTCTTTCCGCCTTTTCTACTGGTGACACCTTTTGAACCTTGGGTGTTTAGGTAGTGCTTTGAGCCTGGGTGGGGTGACGCTTCGCTATGAAATTTGTGCAATTGGACTGGGCCGCTAACGCAGGTTATACTTCACGAGCTATCCTGCAAGCATGCAACCATGACATACGGTGTTGCAATCAAAACGTGGGCTTGTATGGCTTCTTTGAGACCACTAACAAAACATTTCAAGTAGAAATCATCATGTAGACCTCCTGTGCGGAAAGCTAAGGCTTCAAAGGCTGTAATATATTCGTTCACTATTCCTATCTGTCAGATCTTAGTGAGACGACCCAAAAAGTTAGATTCATGGTCAAAGCAATCCGTAAGAGCTTTTTTGAATGTCTACCAAGTCAAGGGCCTTCCATAGAAATGTTGATGCCACTTCCACCATTGCCATCTTTCATTGTCCAAATACATGCTACCCACACTAAGCTGAGTCACATCATCCATGATGTGGTTTAGTGTGAAATATTGCTCCATTTTTGCTATCCATGTGGTTGGGTGAGAGCCATCAAATTAATACATGTCTAGCTTGGGTGGTCACATCAGGGATTGTTGGTGGGTGCCAAAGAGTTGAAGAGACTGGCTAGACTCGCCCTCAATGTTTTCATTTCCAATACATGCCTCTACACGTTCCTTCCTTTTTCCCTTTGAGAGTGTTTTACTTAAGTTCTTCAGTGATGACATTACTTCATTCAATGTTGATTCAAGGTTGTCGATCCTCTCATTGGCCATAGCTTGAGCTCTAGTTTGTACCATGCACCAATCCGATGCACTTGAAATTTGGGACCGCCCGAATTTTTTGGCACTAACAATTGAATGGTACCACCTTTCTCAGCTCATCGACCTAATGCCTATGGGCTAAGTCTCCAATAAGCGTCCTGGGGGGGTCTTAGACTTTTTTTTCTTTTTTCCTTTTTTTTTAATGGAGTTTTACTCCTTGCTTAGGAGTACTGTAGTAGCCAAATCCCAGAAAAGTCAATGCCGCCCAAAGTCCTATGAAAATCACACCCAGGTATAGGAGCCCCACACCATTAGTCAGATCTAAATGGTAGATTTGATTGTTGTGATGGCTACAGAGCCCAAATTGCTAGATCTAGATGGTGGATCTGATGGATCTAATAGATCTGAATCACGGAACTGATTGCTGCTGCTGTGACAGAACCCCAACTGCGAGATCTTATCTAGTAAAGATGATGCTTGATCTAGAGATAGAGAAGAAAACTATGGTCTCCAGGAGTGTCAGGGGCTACAGATCGGAATATACATAAGGGTTTGACAGTAGTACTCGGCCCAATCTTTTAGGGCACTAACCAAGGAGGATCAACCGTACCCTTAGCCATACAACTCGACTACCCTATCGTACATGTGAGTAATCTCCCCGAGTGTTATTCTCAGTGTACTATAGTAGCAAGATGGCTGACAATTTATCTATGGCGAGGTTTCAGGGGAACCTAGGGGGCTTCCGATATACCCAGAGGGTACTTGGAAGATAGTCTATGTGTGGTTCTGTCTAATGCGCTACTACTCGAAGGGAAACTCACAGGGGTTACAAGGGAGTCCAACAAGCATGACCACCTCTTGTATTTCCTGCGTGCATGCCTCCCAAAATCTGCAGGTTTATGCACTCAATGACAGATCCTGTGGTCTATAGATGCCATAACACATCTCTAGCCAAAAAAAAAAAAAAAAAATTGCTAAAAATTGGAGATCCCACCGGCCCTGGAAAGCACTCTGATACCACTTGTTATGCTCTTAACCCGCAAGACGATACCAGAATAGAAAATATGTGAATAAATATACCCAGAACATAGAACAATGAGAAATAATAGCAAGTATTTTATTATTCAGAAAGCAATGTTCACTTTCCTCTTCGAGGGGGCAACCTCCAATAGAGCTAAGCTCAATTACAAAATAAGACACGATGCTCCTCGAGGGGAGTCTCTATTCTTTATATAGGATTCATACATGCAATAGCATGGGGCAATACCATTGTTCTTATTAATACCATCTATCTAATACCATGGCCCATTTGCAACTAACTGTGGTCCCTTCATTAAATGTGGGTCAACCACTTACAGTTATTAATATGGGCTTTATTGAGTCTTTACTTAACTA
Organism: Pinus taeda; assembly: GCA_000404065.3. Lineage (NCBI taxonomy): Eukaryota > Viridiplantae > Streptophyta > Pinopsida > Pinales > Pinaceae > Pinus > Pinus taeda. Next base: position 52,938 of record APFE031244049.1, read on the forward strand.
TAAATATGACTCGATCCTACTACATAAATAAGGGGGTTAGGGTTGGACCCTAACACCTCCACCCTCAAATCACAAAGGGATTCAAGAGCTCACTATAACAAATAAACTAAGAAAACAAGTAGATGTGAGCTAAATGACTCTCCTACTAGGAATCCAAGGAGAAATCCGCTACCCAAGATGTCAAGAGAATCCTGAGAAAACCATTTCCATTATCTAGGCTTATAAGGAATATAGAGGCTACTGTCCTCACCTAATAACTATTCTTCCACTTTGCAATGCTCAACTGAAGAATGGCTCTATTCCCCTACATTTTGATAACATCACAAAGTTTTCCTTGTATTTTTCTCTCTCAATGATGCTCTCTCTACATTCTCCATGTATTTATTTGTATCAGTCTTCAATCCTTCTCAATGTGTGTTTGTGCTCTTTTGTGAATCCCATCCTCTTTATCGAGCATGGAATGTATTCCTCCCCCCAGAATGCTTGTCCCTTCCTTATGTTGTTCCAACCATTTTATTTGTGTGGGGAGACATGGATGTCTCCCCTCGTCCTTCCCAGCCACAATGGTTTTTTCATATCTAGATGGAGATAATAATGTCGTGTGTTAGAAATTTCTTCTTCACCACTTTCTTGTTGGTTGACTTCTTTGTCCCCCAACTGCCAATACGGCCCATTTTCTATTTAATTTTATCCTATTTTCCTTGTATATTTTTCCAAGGCATGCATTGTTTTTTTTTCCTTCTTTGTTGCTCCATTAATTTGTAAAACCAATCCATTTATGGAAAACCAACCAACCTTCAATGGTTATGATGGAAAAAGTAAAGCTTCCTTCAAATCCCAATCAACCTCCTTCCTCAAACTTTGGAATTTGTGTCCCAATTCTCATGACTTTTAATTATAATCAAAATATAGGAAATATTAGCAATGAAGGGGAGTTAGCCTAGCCTATCACAATCCCCTCCCCATTGGAGGAGCACTATCCTCAGTGTTATATAACTAAACACATAATAGAAACATGTTTTTAACATAATAGATTTAGATCTTTATATACATATCTCTTTACAACATTTACAAGATTTACTTACATTTGGCTCTGTCAAAAAACAAAAAAGGATATGTTTCCCACATTTGATCAACCATTTCGCACGTGGATTCCTCGGGCGTAAAGTGTCTCCATTCAAATTTTACTTGCTCTATTACTCGATTCTGGAGTGTGAGCGACCTTCTATCCATGATGCATAGAGGTTCTAGTTGGAACTCTCCCTCTAGTTCTACTTGTAACACAAACCAATCAATTACATGATTAGCATCCTATACATATATTTTAAGCATTGAAAGATGAAAGACATCATGATATTTCACTAATGGTGGGAATGCAAACCTATATTATATTGGCCCTATTCTTTCAAGCACTTTGAATGGCCCACAAAATAGTGGTGTTAAATAGTTCATGACCCAAATTTCAAGGATCTTTTCTTTGGTCTAACGCATTGGTAAACATGCTCCTCAACTTGGAACTCTTTGTGAACTCTATCTTGGTCTGCATAACTATTATTTTTGTCCCATGCCACATTTAAATTCCTTCTAATCGTTGTCATCTTTTGTTCCATGTCCTTCAACATGTTAGGCCCAATGATGACCCTATTCACTAGATCCCAACAACTTATGGGAGTAATATAACTTCCTCTAAAATGTTCTTCAAATGGGATCATTTTTTTGGTTCTTGGTACCCATTTTTATATGCAAATTCCATAAGTGGGAGATATTCTTTCCACTTCCTTTGTTGGTGATTTACCTACATTCTTAGCATTTCCTAAATAGTTTAGTTTGTTTGTTATGTTTTCCCATCAAGATGAGGATGATATGTTGTACTAAATGCCAACTTCATTCCCAAGAATGTGAATAATTCTCTCCAAAACCTTGAAGTAAATTTCACATCTTCTTTCAAGATGATTTTCTTCGGAACTCCATGCAATATCACAATTTACTTTATGGAAATTTGAGCCACATATCTAACTGCATTTTAGAATTAAAAACCATAAAGTGAGCCATTTTTCTCAACTTATCAACCACTACCATGATTACATTCCAATCCAACTTTGGGATCAATGCCTTTTTCCTCTACGGGTCAAAGTTATAATCTGTTTCAAAGTTGGAAAAACCCTGCAATTAGTGGGTTAGGAGCCGGGAATCAATCTTATTTTGGCCAACAAAGGAATATGCCATATTCTTCTATTAGTTCTTTCCAAAAAAATTCTCGCTATGCTAATGCATGGGACCCTTACCAAGGGCTCTCTGCTCCTTTTAACACTTATCGAGGAGGCAACTTTACTAGTTATGGAGGTTTTTTGGCAAGAGTTGATCAAAGTCCATTTTCTTTTTACCATAAGGAGCTCCTTACGGTTCAGGTGGGTCTACGAGTTACTTCAGGCAACCTGGTGCCTTCACAAATCCAGGCCATTCTTTTCAGAACGTTGGGAGTTCCGGCCACACCAAGTGGAATTCTCAGGGTCTGCCATGACTCCCTTTTCTAGCAATGTTAAACTTGCCAAATCTCTCTAAATTGACTAATGATCCAATTAGGTATAACCTAGTTTGGCCTCCGGTGCCAACCAAACTTCCCTCAGATTTAACAAAATTTGAGGGGAATACTGGTGAATATTGTGGTGACCACGTAACCACTTTCCACTTATGGTGTTCGTCCAACTCCCTGATAGATGATTCAATCAGGTTGAGATTATTTCAATGTACCCTAATTGGAAATGTTGCTAAGTGTCACATAGAACTGCAAAGGGGCACCTTCACTTCTTTTGGACATTTGGATACTATATTTTTGAACCATTTTCAATTGCCTGTCTGATATGATGCTAGAACTGAGCTTCTAGCTAATTTCCAATAGGATTAGGCAAATCACATTTCAAATCATATCCAGGAATGGAGGAGAAGGAAGAGGCTCATTAAAGCTGATATTCCACTCGAATTCCTTCCTGAATGTTTTCTTAAATCATTACAGCCTGATATCTCTAAGGACATGTCTCCCTCTAGTGTTTTCACCAAAGAGCAAGCTATTTTCAAAGCCCAACAGTTGGAACTTATATATTCTCAATCTAGGGTTCTTCAAAAAATTCTATTTGATGGTCCTAGATCCAAGGTGGATATGGCCAACTGAAGCCAGGTCCCCATGCGGATGGGCTAGTCAGATCAATTGATACCAACATGGCTAACCTACTGAATCAATTGCAACAATTGTCTTTATAAATTGCTTCTTCTATGCCGACATCACCATTTGTGTCTACACCTTCCCAACCGATGTCTATAAATGCCATCCAAACTTTTAATTCCAAAGGAAACCAAAAATCTGATCAGAAGAAGAAAGGACAAGGTAGGAAAAAGAGCCGGGATGGGAAGGGAAATGCAAACAAACCCGCAATGATGCCGAAGGGGGTAGGAAAGAGTCCAAGAAAAAAGTTAAATTTCCATGCAAGTTATGCAATGGGGATCATTTGACTCATCTCTGCCCTAAGTTCCAAGATGCTCAGTGCTTGTTAGTACATCAGGGGTCCTCTAGATCTTAGGCTTTCCTCACTAACCCTTTTCCTGAAGGGCAACAATTACTTTCTGGCGCAAACTATAATGTTGGTAACCCAACAGGGGCAACCAAGAAAGGGATAATTCATCAAATGTCTACATGATGAGCTTGCATATCGAGGTCGCTATGCGATCACATGATTACACTGAATCAAAATCATCTAAGGCTAAGTCTACTTTCGATGTCTCAGAGCCATTCCATATTGACAGGCCTTCTATTGAGTATATATCTCGGATGCTGAAAGGCTCCACAAAGTGCTCGTCCATTAACACTAATACTAGGGCATCCCAGAACTACTTGATTGTAGAATATCTAGCTCAAAGTCCTTGTGCAGAATTATAGGTACTCTAGTCATGCCCCACTCAGAGGAGTGCATTACTCTCAAAAATCAAAGCAGTAGATCCAAAAAATTCTCTTGTTCTTACTTTTGATATGTTAAATGTCAAAAAAAGACTCCCCCATCATATGGACTTTTAGATAAAGTCTACATATTGAAACACTGACATCTTTCGAACCATTATCGATGAGGGAGCTTCCACATGTGTAATGTCTATGTCATGTTGGAAGTCCATTGGATCACCTCAAGCTATTCCATCACCGACTATATTGACGACATTTGATGGACATTCGCATAGGCCGCACGGGATTATTTGAGCCTTCCCATCTGTGTTGGGGGAAAGTTGGTAAATATTGAGGTATAAATAGTCAACGCAAATCTAGATTACAACCTCCTCTTAGGCAAGAATTTGGATTTACGAGATGGATGCCATAGTTTGATCATTATTTCACATCCTTTGTTTTCCTCATCAGGGGAGGATCGTAAACGGTTATCAGATGGACTATTCTTTGGGTGACTCCCATGCATCTTTTGATTCTACTGTTCCATTAGTGGACAATCCCAGGCAAGCTATAGACAATATAGGAGCTGGGATATACTCTTATTTAATGCGTACTTTTGATCTTCATGCTCCTACAGCTAGAATCAATGTTATTTCATCCTCCAAGGGACCTTCTCGAAGAGAGTTATTTCAAACTCATTATTTTTCAGACCCTTTGCCTTTACCCTCATCTACCACCACATTAAATGGAGGGAAGGTAGATGGAATGGCATGTCCTATTTCTGCAGTAGAAATTGCTTATCAGTCTATTGTTAATTCTGTAGACGCCCATCCTACTCCTTTCTCACCAGAGGATTTAGATGGAGATGTGGCTTTGGCTTGGACCCTCGATTCAACTTTGGCTTAGGATTGCTTAGATACAGTCTTACCATCTAAAGAAGAAATTCTAGAAGAAATGATGGGTGTTGATAGATGATGGGATGATCTACATCATCATTCATATTTCCTCCCTCATTTGCAAGAAATTGAGTCAAGTTTGTCCAATCCTTCTACTAGTGATGTTCATATAGTTTGAAGCCCTTTGGCCCAAACATAGTTTTCTACCAAAGGTAACATGCCTGTTATATCACAAACTGTATCGGTGAACATCTCTAGGAATCCTAACATAATAAAAAATGTCTTCATTGGAGCGAACTATTCCCTTGAAGAAATTCAAACTTATACCGATCTCTTCAAAGAGTTTCATGATGTGTTCGCTTGGTATTTTGAGGAAATGCCTAGAATAGATCCATCTATAGTCCAACATGAGATTAAGACATATGAAAATGCTAAACCTATTTGTTAAAAACTTCGACCAATTAATCCTAGAAAAGAAGCAGCTATCAAAGCTAAAGTCAGAAAGCTACTAAAGGCAGGTTTCATATACCATGTTCCTTTAACTGAGTGGGTCTCTAATCCAGTCCCCGTAGACAAAAGGCAAGGAATGGTTCGAGTATGAATTGACTTTAGGGACCTAAATAAGGCTTGTATAAAATATAATTACCCCATGCCTTTTATTGATCAAATTATTGATGAATGTGTGCGTAATGAAATTTTTTCGTTCATGGATGGATTCTTTGGTTACAACAAAATTACTATCCATCAAGAAGATCAGCACAAGGAAACCTTTATTTGTCCTTAGGGTATGTTTGCATACAAAAATATGCCTTTTGGCCTCAAAAATGCTGGAGCCACTTTTCAACGGGCCATGTCTTATGCTTTTCACGAAATCAAGCATGTTATCGAATCATATCTGGATGATTCAACTGCTTGTTCTCGAAAGAGAATTGATCATCACAAAAATCTTCAGTTGATCTTTGAGTAGTGTCATTTTTATAAAATCCGGTTGAATCTGAATAAGTGCATTTTTGTAGTCACATCCGATCGATTGTTAGGATTCATCATGTCAACAGAGTGGATTCATGTTGATCCCTTCAAGGTTGAGGCAATACTTTAGTTTCCTGCCCCGTCTTCCATATGTCAACTTCAAATTCTCCAAGGAAAAGAAAATTTCTTAAGGAGATTTATAGCCAATTATGCCGAGATCACAAAAGGATTTATGTGTTTGCTAAATAAAGGGGTCCCATTTTTATGGGATGATTTCATGCAACGATATTTTGATGCTTTGAAAAAAGCATTAACCTCTGCTCCATCATTGAGTCCACCTGATTATAGCATAGATTTCCTCTTGTATCTCACTGCAGTAAAATCAACCATTGGTATCATTCTGGTTTAGGAAGATGATGCCTTATGTGAGCATGTAATCTACTAGCTAAGTCCAGGCTTGATAGGCCTTGAACTACACTATTTTCAAATCAAGAAATTAGCTTTCGCAACTGTCCATGTTGTCCAGCGGCTTCGGAATTACATTCTGCTTCAAAAAATGTTCGTCTTAGCATCCATCAATCCATTTCAGTTTGTTCTCATAGGTGAGTGATTGGGGGAAAATATAATAAATGGATTGTCATTTTGCAAGAATTCGATCTCAAATTCATGTTAGCTAAATCCAAGAAATCTTTAGTATTTGAAGAGTTGATATCAGAGCTGCCTTATAAGGAAGAAATTATTCACGAGGAAATTTCTCTTGATAAACATTTATTTCTTATTTCTTCACAAGATCCTTAGTATGGGGATATCATTATATATCTCTAGACTTCAAAGTTTATGCCCGCTTTTTCCAAAGATGAGAGTAGAAAGTTGTGTCACCCCGCTAAGAATTATGTTATTATAGGTGACACATTATATCATCGCATGATTGATTCAATCCTTAGGCATTGTTTAACCTTGGAAGAAGCTGAGTCAGTTATTAATTATTGCCACAATGGAGCTTGTGGTGTTCATCTATCCGGGCTTGCAACAACCCAAACAATTTTGCGAGCAGGGAACTTTTGGCCTTCAATTTTCAAAGATTGTATTGAAGTGGTCAAAAGATGACATCCTTGTCAGGTCTATGCTTGGAAAATGTGTGCACATGAACCTCCACTTTTCCCTATTATCACCGTTAGTCCTTTCATGAAGTGGGGCATTGATTTTACTACTTGTAATCTACCTTCGACAAGAAATCACAAGTACATCATTGTGGTTGTAGACTACTTTACGGAGTGGGTTGAGGCCATGCCCACTTTTAAGAATTACAGTGAAACATTGGCCATGTTTCTCTTCAATCAACTTATTTCCTGGTTTGGTATCCCTAAAGAGATTGTCATTGATCATGGCAGTGATTTCCAGAATCAACTGATGTCTGAATTGGCTCTCAAGTTTGGTTTCTGACAAGAGCATTCATCTCTGTATTATCCTCACCTCAATGGGAAAATTGAAGCCATGAACAAATCCCTTAAAAAAATCCTGTAAAGGACGATTAACAAAGGTAGATTCAATTGTCACATCATGTATCCAATACTTTGGGCATATGAATGTTAATTAAGCCTGCCACTGGCTTTACTCCTTTTCAACTGGTTTATGAGTTGGAACCTATCTTTCCTATTGAATGTGGAATTCCTTCCCTTAAACTATTTGTTGAACATATTCCAGAGACTTCTAGTCTCGAGGAGCATCTCATTCATTTAGAGCATCTTGATGAGCAGTGTCAAGATGCCACCATAATAAATGAAGCCCATAAAAATAGGTTAAAAACCCAATACGATAAAGTTGTCCGTCCTAGAAATTTTTCTAAAGGTTACCTTATCCTGGTCTACGATCGAGACAAAGATGCCTTGGGGGTAGGCAAGTTTAAGTCTATGTAGTATGGTCCCTTTATTGTCAACTAAGTTTTGAAAAAGGGATCCTATGAATTAATTGACTTTAAAGGAAACAACTTTGTAGATCCTAGAAATGGACTCTACCTTAAGAAGTACTTTTCTTAGGCTTCGATTGACCACTTAATTGTTTGTATTTATTGTATGTTTGTACATATCTATCTATCGGTTTTAGTGTTGTTGATATTTTTATTTGCTTTGGCAGATACTGATGGACGATTCAATATATTTAGGATTCACCGATGGTGCAAGTAGGCATACTCGGAACCTTGCTCCTGTGGCTTGGGTGATTTATTATCCATCTAGCAAGTTGATGGTTTCGAGAGGAGTATGTATCGGTCTTGCTTTGAATAATATTTCCAAATATACTGTCATTATTAATTTTCTATCCAAAGCGATATCTCTTGATATTGATTCACTAGTGGTTTATTTAGACTCACAATTGGTGGTATTTCAACTAAATAACATCTATTGGGTATGAGATCCCTATTTGTATTGCCAATTTCTGAGAGTATGATTGTTGCAACGATCATTTATTTATATCACATTTGTTCACATTCCATGATCATAGAATTCCTGAGCAGATTCTATTGCTAATCAAGCATTGGACTAGCATATAAGATCTAATCATCTATCTAGTTGGTTGACAATGAGTAGCTACAAAACAAACAATGGAATTGGCCACATGCCAAAATAGTCGTACCCAGTCCATGGTACTCCTACCACGCAATGCTCCATCTCCTCGAGTAATTCCTCTATGGCTATCATGGGTACATGGCGAGTCAGTCTCACCAAGTTCCTCTAAATTGCATGGAAAACTCTCTCCGTCTCAGTTGTAGCCCCTTTAGCATCTCTTCCACGATGCCTATGTCGAGGAAATCCTTCAGGTCTCACTGGCCCCACATCTGAAACATGATCAATATATTTTGTAAGTGTCTTGTCCCATAAAAATATTTTTCAGCTCATTTATATTAAAAATCCAAAAAATATTAAGGAATTAAAAAAAATTAAAAATTGTTACCTATGGCACCCCATGCTACATCTGGTGGTAATACTAAACCTAGATCTCCCCAGAAATCCATTCTGGCATAGGGCTAGCCATCGACTGCGATGACACGTTGATCCCACCATGTGAAAAACTCGTCACCAAAAGTCATTTTGGGGACATCGATACCCCCTAGGCGTTTCATCAGGTCATCCCATCTACCCATATGCGGATCCCTCGGGCTACTAATGGTCGATAATACCTTGGGTCGAAGCCTAGGTACTTTCTCAAAGAAGAATGAGCATAAGATTGTGTTGTATCTGAAACTCTTTGTCTGACCCTTCTGAATGGAAGTGACTTGGTTCTTCATGTTGGTCAGTAGAGGTGTACACCAATCAAACACAATAGTGAGGCATTCCACTGCTAGGCTCATGGATACATGTGAGGCCTGATCTAAAGCAAAAAAACTGTTTACCCTAGCGATGGTAAATAGTAGGATTTTCAAGGATAAACTCTCTATGTTCTTCATTGGAATCTGACTTCCAATATTTTCAGGATGACCAGGAAAGTATATGTGGACGTAGTCTTCTACACTAAGACTACCTCTCGTCCTGCTAGTAAAATACACTCTCTCCCCTTTGAGAAAGACCGGTAATGAAGTAAATATCTTCTATCTCGATCCTTAGGGGAATCTGATCAATCATGAACGCATCATCCTCTACAGTCAAGTAATGAATCAGTAACTCAAGCAATTGTGTATTTGCCTTCATGTTTGGCATTTTAAAGAATTTTATAAGCCACAACCTATCAAAGCATATAAGGCATTTTGATCCTCCATTACTTGGTTATCAATACACAAGTGATTGTCATCCTACCCAAAAAAATGTTTCAAATCATTAGATTTATGTTTTAAATTTTTTATTCATGCACTTTCAGGTTCCATTTTTACACAGTCACGTGTAGGGCCCTCGTATATGTCGGTTACCTATATTCAACCCGTTTGTACGCAGAGTTGAAATTTGTAACATATTTTCCTATGGTTAAATTATGAAAAAAACATTTAAAATGTATCACAAATAATTAAAAGCATGATAAAAGGGTTACCTGGAAGTTTTGGAGCAATTTGAACGGTTGAATTTGACGGAGGAAGTTTTTTTGAGTTTGTCTCCACATCTCCTTGCTCAAAACACAAATGACAAAAATGTGAGTTCAAAAGTCCTTATATAGGTTGAAAAATGAAAATTATTTTTTCAAAAGTTGTTTTTTATCTTATGGAATTTTTGACCTTTTGTCTTGGAGTGTCGGGAATGGGTTATCTTTACAGGAAATTTTGGAGACTTCTTTGAGAAATTGTGGTGGTCCCATGGCTGTAGGCCCGTCATGATAGGTATTGTTCTCTTACTGGCATATAGGTTAGGAAATACCACTTTCTATTGCATTTTGCATACTAACCTCCATAGTGCGATATGTTTTCCATAGGGTCGACCCCATTGTGTCTTCATTCACAAACCATTTTTACTCGCCGAATTTAAAATCATGATGTGATGCTAGAGCCAACCTTTACATGGGCATCTTAGTTAGATCCTCACTGATGTTTGTTGCCCATGTTGCTATATTGAGTAGGCTCGAGAATCCTCTTTAGTCCCACCATGACTTGTGTGTTGAAGACTCATTCTCATTCTTCTGCGCTACTTTCTTACCTTATACCCTAAAGGTTCCTTTGTGTTTATTTGTACTGCTACATTGCATATTGACTATTTGCGCCTTTTGGCCTTGAGATGGCTTCACTTGGACTCGTGTTTAAGCCACTTTTTGACCATGTCTTTGGCAAAATAAACCTTTCAATCACTTAGCCTTTGCGACTTGATGCACCCTTTTACCCATGGAAAGAACATCCCTTTGATTGTCCTTGACCAGTTTCACCACCTTGCATTGAGCATAGGAATGTTCCCCTCCCAGGAACTAGAGCATATTTTTTTTCGACAGTCACTCTTTCCACTGTAATATAGCATTCTTTTATTATTTTTCAAGCTTCACATAAAAGAAAAATACAAAAAAAAAAAATATATTCCAAAAAGAGTGGGAACGAGACATTATTTCCATATTTGATGGCAGCTTGAGTCAGTTGTGTCACCCTTGAACAAAGTACTCAAAAGTAAGTCTTTCCTCCATTGATATGGGCTTTATTTTAACTTAGGAGAGCCTTACCCTTGTTATTGAGTTAGTACTCCTCCGATTGGTTACCTCTTCCAATCATATCGATAGTTTTCTTATGCCTCCTGCATGACAAACTTATACAAAGTTATCATATGTTGCCATGTAGTCACAGTTGAATTGCGCCTTTTTTCAAGGGAAGTAAACTTAAGTTTGCCTCTCTGCAGTGTCTCTTGACCTATTTTTCATTTAGCCATCCCTAGTTGTCAGCATCATGTTCGTTATTACGTCAGCTACATTGGTCCTTTGTTCATGCTAGTTTGAGAATGTCTCCATTGACTGCTTGCGATGTTGCTCTTATTGATTACAACAAATTGTTCTGAGGGAAGATCTAGAGCCACACCCTCACCCTATTTTCATTATTGATAGGTTACCTTGTGCTTAGCATCGATCAGTATCATGGGTCTTTGACTGAGTGGTTTCCCTTGTGTTCAACATCAACTTTCATTATCACACATTAGGATTCGTGCAATGCCTTGGTTTCCATTTGACCCTATTGATGGATTCCTGGCCTCTGTGTCAACTTTCATTATTGGTTGGTTCAGAGGGTTTCTATCGTGCGCTAGAAACATCTTGTGTACACCATAAACATGCTTCAGTTGGGTTACTACATCTTTTTTTGTCAGATTCCTTCCACATTATTGACCTACGGGTTACACTCATCCTAGATTGATGAAGGATGCCTTAATGCCTTCCTTCTAGCAGATTTTCCCCCATCAACTTCAACTCATTGCTCTGGGAAAGAGATTTAGAGTCCATTTAGCAGTACCTTAAGGGTTTACAATCACCGGTGGCAGATTCCTTCACTATCGATAGTGAGAAAACATCATTGTCTCTTGATTGATATATTCTTTCAAGTGTTCAACTACAGCTCATTTATTTGCAATTGTTGGATTGTACTAGGTACCTTGACTCTCATAATCATTATCAATGAGTAGCCTCACATTTGTTAACGATATACATCAATGACAGGTAATCAAATGATTTGTCACTTGCTCAACTTCAAATGATTTATTCCCATTGTGTAGAAATGTACCATGACAGTCAATGAAGACCTTGGGTTTGCATCAGAATGTCTTGGTTCACTTGTCAGTTTCTCTTGTTTCTGTTAGTTGACACCATCCACCTTATATATTGCAATTCCTTACAACAATATCTTATATGTTGGCACCTAAGTTGCAATGTCGTACCATTTATTCCATCACGTTCACTTGGTACTATTTGGATCAGTTTCTTGACTTCAGTGATCAACTTCATACTTCAACATCATTGATCAGCTCTTTATATGTGATGTTCAAATATGTACTTTCTTGATTAAGATCAGATGATCCATTATGTATTTTCAGTTCCTTTATCCTTGTATGCATATTGGATCCAATTTTGTACTTGACATGCGGGAATCCTTTACTATTTTTGAGCATGGGTATGCCCACCTCAGACAACAATTCCTTTTTTATCTCTTTCGCTAGCTTAGCAAGCTGAATTCTGGTGAACTCCTCCTCAGTCTCAGCATGATTCCTTCTATGCACTTAATACATTTCAGCCATCATGTACCCCTTCTAACCTCATATATTCGGGGGCATCTGTTATAACACCATTTACCACTCTTGGTAGATCTGATGCCTTGATTATGGGATAGGGCAGCCCTTCCTTTCAGACTTAGTCCAAAATTTAAAAAACAATGTTTTATTCCCTATATGCTACTTTTCCTTGTGATAAAAGCGTGTACACACGGGTCAATATATACCCAACCCATGTATATATGTTAGAACACTTAAAAAAATTAATTTTCCTTAATTTTGGGTGGAGTTCACGGCTTTTACTTATTACTAACCTCCTATTTCCTGTGGCCCAACTATTTCCCAACTGGAAAAAAAAAAAAAAAAAAATTTGGGAAGGCCTTAAGGGAGAAGATAGGATATATTTATACTATAGTGAGATTATCCCTGTTCGAGTCTCACAAAATCCCTATGCCTCCTGCACTCCCTAAAGCTTCAAGAAACCCTTGTTTCCTTATTTGAGATATCCTTCATCTTTCTTGAGATATCCTTGTATTGGTGATGGAGGAAGATTGTTGAGGCCAGGAAAGGATAGATTTGGAGGACGGTTCCGCTTGGAGCCAGAGAAGGACTCAAGTCGTATTTCTCCACTTTACTTGTAGATAACTTCAATAAAGGAATGATATTTTGTTTCTGATATGAAATGTGTTTATGCATCTATTTATATTGTAATTCCTTTATGAATCTTCCATTAATGCATAATTGTTTATTCATTTATATGATTTAAATTTAATATCATGAATATGCTTTATGTTTCTTCTGATATATATGTTTCATTTGAATAATTTTCAGGTTTTGAAGACATCAAGAGAAGCTGAGGGTTTGCACCCTGTGGGATCTACTTAAATGTAGGACTTCTGGGTAAGGACACTCTTGCACAGTTCAGTAGAATAAGCATTTAGGTTGATTTCTTGAGCATTTCTTGTTGTGGTTTCCCCTCCGCTCTATTGGGGTTCTCAACCCAATACCCTAGGGTGTTCTCACCCACAACAATAGCCACATAATAATGTCCATAGAAATCATTTATTAGTTCCATTTCGAAATGGGAATTGGCTGCAATAATCCAAATGGGTGGTTGTACTCAACCTTTACTTGTTGAAACACTCTACAATTGGAGATCAAATCGGCCACCTTCCTTTTCAAATCAGGACAATAGTAAAATTTCATGATGGCTGATAGAGATTTTTGGCAACCCAAATGACTAGAGTATCTCTTTGCATGAAACTCTTTTAGTATGATCTTATTCAAGTAATTTTCATTTGGAGCATAGATTCAAGTTTTGAAGATAATCATCCCATCATTGGTAAGGATGTATTCCTTATCCTTTTCACCTTTGAATGCTTGCTATGATTTCTCTTTTGGCTGTTGATATTTTTCATGTTGCTAAACATCATTTTTTATCCTTTCTTCAAGATCAATTCCATAGGAACTTATGGCTACTCTATGATTTATTTTCATTCTTATGTTGAGTGCATCAACCTCTTCGCTATACTTGTCTTTAATTTATCTTATCTCAAAATAAATTTGTTGAGTGTGGCCAACCATCTAGCTTGCCTTGCATTCAATTTAGGCTAATCAAACAAATTATTCAACCCTCAATGATCAATCATTAGATTAAATTTTGTACAGAGGAGGTACTTCCTCCACATCCTCAATGCATGGATGATGGTATCTAATTCCAAGTGAATAGTTACATAGTTTTTCTCATGTTCATTTAATTTTTGAGACTCATAACAAACACTTGGCCTTCCTACATTAAGACTCCACCGTTTCCCTTCATGCATACATCTCTCCATATAATGAAATCCTTCTTAGGATCTAATATTATTACCACAAGTGAATTAGTTAACAATTGTTTTATTTGATCAAATCTTGTTGCACAATCAACGTTCCATTCAAACTTCTCTCCCTTCCTTTGTGATGTAGTAATTGGGTAGCCAACCTTAGAGAAAACGAGACTAGATTTCCACTCTTTAGTAAACTTCTATACCTTCATTTCGAGTGGCCTTGGATATTTTACTCTCCACATGTTATCACTCCAAAATTCCCTTTCAAATTTTAAAGAAGGAAATAGTAGAGGTAACCAAAAACCACTTTTGGAGATGTTGGGCAACAGATCCCCCCATAGCATATTTTGGGGCTTAGAGCCCAAGTTTTGGTCAATGTAATGTAAAGACCCCGCAAAATGTGGGCTTGGAGCATGAGAGTCTAGGGATGTCTGCCCTACAATAATGTAATTTAATATAGAATGGGTCAGCCTACCCATGGTCCGCGGACCATGGGAATGTATAAATAGAGCGAGGCTCTCAGTGGAAAAGAAATCTTAATCTTAGCTTGGAGAAGTAATATGGGTTTTTGAATAAGGAATTCACTCTGAGTCTATAAGTCCAAGTCTTGGGTTGTAGTAGTAAGGAGAGGCTCTGCAACTATGTGCGTGAACACCTGCAGCTAAGTGCACAAGGAGGAGTTGGGATTGTATCTGAACAGAGGATTAATAAAATATAAGTCAATCATGGAATATTCTATGTCTATGCTTTTGATATATTTATGCATCTCTTTACTATTTATGATAATGCGCACTTGTTATGAATGTTGAATGATTAATGATAATATTGGGCCCACATAATTAAGTTAAGATCTATAATAAACATACAATCAGGATTAAGGATCTAGACATCGCCTCTTCGCTACTTTGTATAGAGCTACATGGAAGCAGTTGCACAAGTTGCGAAGGACAGACGGTTGCGCAAAGCAGTGCAAGTGGGCAGGATCGGTTCACGAACTTTCCAGACTTCATCAAGACATCCCTAGGGTGCGGAAACCTAGTTCCAGCACCCTCCCATACTACCTCAGGTGAGACCTCAGTCTGTGCACCATGGACTATTGCTGAAAGGGCCGGTAGTTTCAGGATTTGTTTGGCTAAATCAATTTTGAACCTAGGTCAAGCCCCAACAAGCCAACAAATGGTTCCATTGCCAGGACCACGATCTGCCTAAGGGATGTTTGATGTCATGCCACTGGAACCCAACAAAGAAGGAAATTGAAGAGTTGTTGGACAAGAAGCTTCATGAGTTCGTGACACAGGAAAACAGAACTCCACAGATATCCGAGAAGAGGTGGTTCGATTGCTACGTATATATGGAAATCCATGAGATCTTCTTCGCATCCTTCTCTTCTAAATTGTATGAGTGGATCGCAAGGTTAACTGACAACCAGGGAAGGTACAAGATCGATCAACTGATAGTGTGGACTTTGGAGTTAGTGCGTAGACTAGAGGCATCAAAAGATAAGATCGCATGAGCTGTGGAAAATTGGCTTGATCGAATAATAGGGGGATTTATCACTAAGTTTGTGGTAGACATGACCGTGAGCTATAGCGAAGCAGAACGATGTTTTCTCAAGGGACCATGAGGTAGGTACATTAAATCCATGAATACTTGGATTAAGATGTTGTTGTGTGAAAAATGGGTGATGCAAATACACTAATGTTTGGAACGATGCAGAGCAGAAAGATCTACAAAGGTACTAAGGGATTAGGAAACAATCCCCTAATTTCACCTTCATGAGAGAGCGAGGAAGAGCACACTCGGGTTTCTCTGAGAAGTGCGGTTAGTTTGATAAGGCAACGCATTTCACAGTTATCACCTCCACTTACGCCATCACCTGCTTCACCTGCTTCACCTCCATCAAACCCACAGTTTAGCATGGCAAGTGCGATCAAGCTACCCGTATTTAGAGTAGGGAATGAGGATTCAGACCAGTTCTGGTTCATGGTAAGAGCAGTGTGGGAAGCATAAGGAGTCACGAATGACAACATTAATAAGGCCATATTGGTGAGCACGCTAACATGGTATATCAAGCACTCTAATGATCACCCAAATGCAGGAATAGTAGAGATCCAGAATGCGCTGAACAGAGAATTTAGCCGGTCAAAATCAGAGACACAGTCAATCAGCAGATTTAAATAAATCACGACGCTTCCAGGCGAGACTCCCTGGGATTTGGATCACAGGCTAAAGAGTATGATCCATGAGGCTAATATGACACTAACAAATCTGCAGCACCATGCATGGTTTGTGGCATCTTTGACACCACACCTGAGGATGCCGTTGTGATAGCAGAAGCTTTCAACCCAGGCTGAAGCATTGGAAATAGCGATGAGGTTGCATGAAACACTGATACAGGATCTGGGTTGGGAGTCCAACAAATCCACGTGAAACTACAAAATTTATGCTTAGAGATGCTGAGTTTGAAGCAGGATAGGGCGCCACGGTCAGAGGTGTGTGAAGAAGTGTGGTGCATAAAATGCAAAGCCCAAGGCAATGACAAATACCATTGTCCAATATTTGTGAACTACTTGGCAGGAGGTGGAACAATGTTGTTAAGACTAGAGGCACAGGCAAGGCCAAGTGTGGCACCCATGCTCTGGTGCACAATCTGTCAAATAGGAGGAAAGGACATGACAGATAACTGTCATTTGTTGCAGAAGTATACATAGACTCCCCAACAACTATTTTGTAAATTTTGTAGATCAGTGGGCCACGACGACCGTACTTGTCGTAGCTATGAGTTAATGATGGAGTGAACCCTAGCATATAGGTTGTAGACAGAAACCCAAGGCCTCGACACAGCCGCAGGGATGGCACGCGCTGGATTTTAGGGACGAGATCGAGAACGAGGAGGAATGGGACCAGGAAGGGGCTGCAGACAGTTAATTTGTTACAATTGTGGAGGACCATGGCACTACGCCCACAATTGTACCAACTCGATGAGACTATCTTATTCATACGTGCTCAATTCGATCATGAAATGGTAGATAATCCTACGTTGATCGCACAAATGCATGAAAAAGGGGTACTACAGCCTACTCTGACTCAAAATATCCAAATGATGAGGTCTGAACCGCGCAAAGAAGACCCAAATGTGAATATGGTGCTCAACAGCAGTACAACCATAGGGGAAGATAAAGGGAAGCAGCCCAATGAAGATACATGGATTCCCAAGGCTCCTACAAAGGAACCTGAGTTTGACTTGGAACATGCAAAGGAGACGTTTATGGAAGCTAAGAAGAGCTTCACGGAGGCCTCTATTTTAGGTAGTAAGGGTCAACCAGAGCAAGGAATGGACCCTTCTATGCTTACTACCTTTTTAGAGACATGCATGAAGCTGTTGTGTGACAATAGGGAAGTTTAAGGACTACAAGAGCTAATCACTAGGTGTGCAAGGTCGAGTGAACCACACGTAGTTCAGAAACTAGGAAAGCATACATTGTGCACCAGGAGGGAAATGAGATTAATGGCACAGAATGGTGAATATGAAATGGATTAGGTAATTCTAGACCTAGGTTCGGATGCAAATGTGTTACCAAAGTAGACATGGGAACACATGGGCAGGCCCGCGTTACAGTGGTCCCCTATTCAATTGCGAATGGCGAACCAACAGAAGATTTTGCCCATGGGGAGATTGCAAGGGGTAACAGTTGATATTGAAGGCGTGAGCACACAGACAGACTTTGAAGTGATAGAGATTTTTGATGAAAACAATCCTTATCCAGCATTGCTAGAAATAGACTGCGCCATTGATATGAATGGAGTCATCAACCTGAAGAAGTGGAAGATGATATTCGAGAAAAAGTCCTTATGCATATTAGTTTTGCTAGATCCAACTGAAGGAGAGCACTACACTGAACCTGCGCGTGATGATGACAGAAATGATGAGCTAGATTTCATTTACCAGATAACGGTGCAAGGCCAGGATTGGGTGAACCTGACTACAGATGGGAGAATCTCATGGGAGCACGACAGTTCCTGTACTTTGGATTCAGATGAAGAAGTATAACGCTGGCAAACTCGGTTGCACGAAGTAACATCATTGAATTGCAATATGATGATTAGATCAATGTCGTGTGTGATGACAGAAGCAAGGGAACTACCCACATATGATGGGGTAACAGCGGTGGATGAATTCTTAGACCAATTTGAAAGTGCAGGACCAGAACAATAGCAGTATGGTGTGCTGGAATGGGCGTTGCATGCGACACCCGCATGATGGTGGAGTACACATCAGAAGACTATTGGAAACTAGCATGAATGTATAATATGGATGCGCTTATGGTTTGGAAGTCACCAGCATCAAACAAGAGTCGAGAAGCGAGGACGATGTAGTTTACATGCCCACCAGTGTCGATGGATGCAGACGTGTGCTATGCAAGCACATCCTAGACTAAGGATCGAAAATCAGAACCTAACTCAGCAGCAGGAAAAGCAATGCACACCACAAATATTCAATGTCAAGGCATTCACAAAGCTATGTGGAATCATGAACAAAGTTTACCAGGCGGAACGAACTGACTGGGACCTGCGCGTGCTAGCGCTCTGATGGGCCTATTGGGCCATGCACAAGAACCTAAGCACGGGAAAGAATCCTCATGCAATAACTCCCATAATTGGGCCAACACACGAGGACCAGTGCAAAGAGATTATGCAGTTGTGCAAAGATGAACATATGTAGATCCAAGAAGCCATTCAGCGAGGAAACTTTGAGCTTTGCAAACTCGAAGAAGATCAGGTACGACTGAAGCAGAAAAGCAAATTAATGGATGCAGATATCAAAAAACTAGAAACCAACATCGCACAAGCATTACGCATCGATAGAAAGATGGGGCCATGTATGGGTAGCCCTACCACCGCACTAGAAGATTGGCACCGAGAGTTTTTGGCTATACTACCATGGTTGCAACCGCACCTTATCAGACAAAGTAACCAAGGAAGTGCACCGCATAGGGAAGAACATGAGGCACTGATTGGCATGAGAGTAGCTAAGGAAGGCCCACACACTGGATTGAAAGGTGACTGGAAGTCTCGCACCAGTAGTACAACCACCTGACTATCCATAGGAAGCACAGTCTCAATGCTCCAAGGAGTTGAAGGAGAGCGCAGTACTATAAAAGAGTCTCTATGGGAACTGCATGACACGAAAGTTGTGTGCAGGACCAGTATGATGCTCAGGTCACAATCACGCACGAGGGACTACACTACCACAGGGATAGGCTGGAAAGTGATTGTTGGTGTCATTGTTCATGACAAGATGGCCAATTTAAGACAACAAGGAATGGACAGCGGGCAATTAAGACACAGAGTCAGAACTAGATTTAAAACGATCTGCTGCCAATATGGCATTAATAAGCCAAAGGAGGGGGCAACTGTCGAATTTGAATTCCAGCAAGCCTATAAATCCCAGATGATCATCCATCGAACAACCCTTGGCATCTTCAGAATTTAGTTATTGTGTATGGACTTTATGGCTTTAGAGGCTTTGAAAGCAAGTTCAGTGTTTGAAGCATTGCCAAAAGAGATGCAGGACCTTCTAAGCAAAGCAATGTTGACAGCTAAGGAAGCCGCACCGAGCCCTATGTCACCGGTGGGGGATGCACTGGAAATTCCAAAATCGTCGTGCATGTCGAGGCCTACAAATGACACACAGGGAGTAGGACTAGTCCGTATGTCTCCACGAAACCCGCGGTTTGGTAACCTGTCTATGGAAGAGAAGGGAAAAATGGTTAATATTGAGAGCGATGATGAGGAGGAGGATTTCCAGGCATTTGTAGAAGAGATTGAACCAGAGGTAGAAATGGAGGAAGACATCTAGCTAGTATGCACTGTAGCAAAGCTGCCCAAGTATGTCCCTCCATGGAAAGGGAGCGTAAAAGTACCTAAGGATTTGGATGCTGTTAAAAGCACACTCAACACCCTGTTCCTCCCCAAGGGAATTTTGTTTGAAGGTTTGGTTGTGGGCTATGTACCCACAATGAAGTTTGAAGACTGGGACCTCTCGAAT
This sequence comes from Pinus taeda, assembly GCA_000404065.3. NCBI lineage: Eukaryota > Viridiplantae > Streptophyta > Pinopsida > Pinales > Pinaceae > Pinus > Pinus taeda. The sequence goes on from APFE031244049.1 coordinate 73,253, forward strand.
AGCGAAAAGTTCTCTCATTTGGAAACTAGCCAACTGATGAGACAAAGAAAGGAGCGGGCATTTGTAGCATTGTAGCCATGGAAATGGCTGCACGTGGTGGAGGAGGCTGGGCTACTCCACCTCCTATCGATTCCACACTTTCATCGGGCACCAATCGCGATATTTTTCATCAAGAAACTACTTTGCCTAGTGCACGATGGGTACATGTGGCTAGAGGAGCCCATTCCCATCACGACAAAGCTTATTCATAAGATTTCTCGACTTCCCTATACAGGAAGGGACCCCGCAAAAATAGCTAGCACAAGTGGAGACTTGGCGATTACAGAGGCCATGAAAAAGAAATATAAGCTAGAGAAAATTTAGAAGAGTTACATTATTACTAGCATTCAAAACAAAGGGTCTAAGTCAGTACCCAGTTGTTGGCAAGAAAAGTGATGAGAAAATGTCGTAGCAACAAGGTACCAGCAACAGTCATTGCGCTCATCAAGCAATGTGTAGAAGGGGTATGGTTCAACTGGGCACAGTTCCTCTGCGAGGAGTTCCTGACGAACTACAGGGAGGTCCAAGAGTAGGGTAGGACCTTCCACTACATGTGGTTGCTCTTATCCATCCTATTGTTTATAGGAGAATTACTTGAGGATAGTCAGTTTCCTCCCCTTAACCAGGACTGGCCAAAGGTAGCAAAATATGTGTCGCTATGGGCGATGAAGGATGCCATGCAAATCTGCAAAACCAAGATCTTCTAGGTACTAATGGAGGTGAGCATACAAATGTGAACCAACAAATAAGCGCATCTATGCCCCTCAATATACAACAATCTGTGGAGCTTTGCTGACTTTAAAGTAGATATGCACAATGTGTATATTAGGGCATGGAAGGATCTGAAGCAGAAGTGGACCATGCTCCCCTTCATCGCAATAGATGTCATTGTTTTTGTGGTGCTCGACACATGGCCACAGGAATGACATGCACCAGATCTGGTGGTGCACGATGAGATGGTGATTCAAAGGCAGAAGGATGCCGCTAAGCTGCTAACACAATAGAAGCAGAACAAATAGCTAGCTGAAGAAGTACGGGCTTCCCGTGACGCAACGAAGGTCGTCACGGAAAAGGAAACAACAGCAGGGGCCACTACGATGCAAGAAGAAAGACGCCTGGACCCGACCATAGGACATGATATGACGGAAGGCACGAACCCACACATATCATCAGCTCAGCTAAAGTGGCCGCACAATATGGAATAGAGAGGGCCCAAGAAAAAGACCAAGGCTTCCAAATTAGATGGGGAACCTATTACACTGACCGAGGGTGACCTATACGACATCGACGACACAGTTCACGAAGTCACCAGGGAGGCACTGTAGGAAGCAATGACAGAGCAACAAAATGTGTTGGGGGCGCTCAGGGTGCAACTCCAAGAACTTCAGATGTGGCCCCCACAGCAGGGAATACTAGCCGTCTACAGGGCTACAGGTACATTAGTAACTGAGTAGTTTCTGCGGACGAAAATGGCTAATATTGTTGCGCTGCTGGAAGGAGCATTAATAGTGGACAACACGGAAGATAGAGCTATGCTAGGCCAACTCAAGGGACTCAACCTAAACTTGTTTACCTTTCCATGGGAGATATTATACCAGCTACAGGATGGAGTGATTATAGAGCTCTACATTAAGGAAGGACACATAGTACAGATGCTCAATGAACATCAAATCAACATCGAGAAACTGAGCCTCCAACGTGATGAAGCAATACCATAGAATTAGCAATTGGATAAAATCATCGAGGAATCATGTCGCTGCATCCTCGAGCTAGAGATTGCAACAAACTTACCAGTAGCTATACAGATCCACAAATTGGCCGGTGGATTCCATGAGGTGAAGGAGGAAGCAACGACGATCCAGCTGGACCTAAACCTATAGATCGCGTAACTGTAGTTGAAGGTGCAACACTCTACACCCCCAAAAGTCAGAGAGAAGCACCACCATGCCATTCAATCGGGGTTGGAAACAATAGAGCACACCAAACAAGATTGCACAGGCTTGTTAGATTAGTCACTCTTCCTTGTTATTTTGGTTCTACTGGTTGTAGTCCTTGATTTTTGGCCCTTTATGCTGCTATGGTGTTAGGTCTTCATGCTGGATGTTCTATTTTACTTTAACCTTTCATCTGATACTCTTTTACCCGATACACTTTGACTCTGTTGACCTGTCAATATCCTTTTACCATGCTCTTTTACTTTTTAATGTACACTCATATTTTTACTGTGTTTTTACTACAGTAAATCATAAAGTTTTTTCCATGTCTCCTCATCTAGTAATTGGATACTAAGAATTTTTCTGTATATTTCATCTGCCTTTGTATATTTGGCAAAAGTAGGCTTATTGATAAAAAGGTGTTTTACCTCATGCTGGAGGTAAAACAAATTTTCAAAATTTTGATATAACATTTGGCCTGTTGGTATCCAACTCATGGATGAAGTGCTTACCAACTCTCTGGCCACTTCCTTGATCTTCTTGTTGTAATCTTCATGTATCATTAAATTATCATTTATAACTAAAGGATTAGGTAATCCCTTTTCCTTCAAAAGTTGAAACTTAACCATGAACCTGCCAACGGCTAGTTGCATGGTTTGACACTTATCCTCTAAGTTCAACATCAAATTCCTCTTAGTGAGGACCCTTTTGACTTCCAAAATTGTACCTGTTCTGTCAGGTATCTCAAGTTCTTGCAACTCATACTTATTCTTGAAGTTGAGGAATTGAATGATCCTTACAACTTCCTCTAGCATCTCTCCAAGTTCTTCTTTGACATTCTGAATGGCTTCTATAGCCTGCTTTATTAAATCAATTTTCTCAAAAATAACCTAGATGGATGGCCAAATATCATTAATAGAGTCAATGCTATTGGCCCATAGTAGCTCCTTAGCCTTTCCCAGAGGTTCACTTAGTGTTAATTCTTTTTCCAACCTCTTTACTCTTTCATTCATCCTTGTAGCCTTTTGTTGTTCTTCTTTGTGCATGATTTGGGAAAATCTGCAATCTGTCTCTAAGCTGGTGAATTTCTCCTTAATTTTGTTCATTTCAGTGGTCTGAATGGACATTTCTTCCATTGCTTTAACCAACCTATTTCCCTCATCACCTGTGGTGCCTGTTACTGTTAACTATTGTTGATGTATTCAGTGTAGATGTTGGTAATGTCATGGCCATTGGACCAGTGGGAGCTAAGGCTACTACCAAAGTATAAGGTACAGATGTGGTCACTATTCGAATGACAATTGGAGGAGCACCATCAAGACTAGCTTGTTTGAGCTGAATCAAGCTATCTAATTCTTTCTCCATCTCCTTTAATTGGTAATTCCACTGCAGCACTATGTCCATCATCTCTTCATGATTGGTCTATCTTTCCAGGACTTCCTTTGTCTGTGGGTGTTGTAATTGAGGTAGCTTGAGTTGTTTCTTTAGGGCTTCTATATCCTCATTCTTCTTCTTGATCAGTTTTTCAGCAGCCTTAATATCCTTTGGATCATGGCCAAGTTCAATGACCAATTCTTCTAATGATTTTATCCTTGTGGCTTTGGCGTGTGAGGAGGCCTTCTCCAATTTGTATTGGGTTGTTACATTCTCGAATGAATCTTTCATCTTGTAAGCAGACATGTGCTTCGTTGTGAGCATGGAGTAAATCATTTCTCCAACCTGCTTATGGAACTCTATCTAATCAATGGGATGAACATCCTTGGCCAACACCTGAAAATTGGTCTTCTTGTACTCTGCTAAGGTATTTGGTTGCTATATAGTGGGTTGTAACAATGACACATGCATTTTTCCTTATTTGATGTCAAAGGCTGAAATCAATCTGTTTTGGTTTGGTGGTGTAAGCTTTAGGTATTTGGCATATGTCTCTGCCTTCATCTTCTCATTCCTCATCTTTATTTATTTAGCTATATCTTTGATATCTCTTTCCTTGTCAACTGGCCTAACAAAGGAAGAAACCTCCAAACTCTGTTGTCTCTGTATCATCTGTGTGTTGGAGGTTGATGGCTGTTGTGTTTCACTTGATGCAGTTTTTTCTTTACTTGTCTATCCCACTGCCTCAGTGTCAATTATTTCCTCTGATGCAATGTTCTCCTCTTGTTCACACAGGATTCAACTTGGTGTTAGGTAAACTTGACTTGGTATAGAGTCAAAGTTGACCAGGTTAAATAGTGATGGTTTTGGGGCACATGGTATTGTGCACCCATACTATTATTCCCATGGTATTATATGTAATGGAGCTTATAAAACACTGGAAGGACTTCATTGTAATGCAGGACCTAGAGGTGAGCAGTGAAGGCTCACTTGGTCAGATTGGCCAGGGTTTTGGTCAATGCTAATGAGATCTTATTAGGTTTGGTTTTTCCCCGGATTTGAGGTTTTCCTGGATAAACATTTGGGTTTATGTGTTTATGGTTGTTGTTGGTTATTTTTATATTTATTCCTCTTAGTAATTATCTATGTTATGCAGTAAATTTCTTAACAACTAGTATCATAGCCGAAGGTCTATTTGGCTAATAAACTCACAGGAAAGAAGGGTTCCTCATTCGAGTGCGAGCAATGGTGGAAGATTGTAAGTTTAGGGTCGAGAAATTTAACGGTCAAAACTTCTCACTGTGGAAGATGCAGATGGAAGATTATATGTATCAAAAAGATCTATACCTACCATTAGGCGGAAAAACAAAGATGCCGACGCGTATGACAGATGAATAATGGAACCTTCTTGATAGAAAGGCACTCGAAACAATACGGTTGTGCCTCGCAGCGTCGATCACCTTCAACATTTCGAAGGAAACAATGACAGAGGGTTTAATTAAGGCGTTGGAGAAACTATATGAACAACCCTCGGCCTCAAACAAGGTATTTCTTATGAAATGGTTATTTAATATGAAGATGTCAAAAGGTGGATCTGTTGCAGACCATTTAAATGATTTTAATACTGTTACAAGTCAATTATGTTCTGTAGGGGTAAACTTTGATGATGAAGTTAGAGCTCTCTTATTCTTGTGCTCATTACCAGAAAGTTGGAATGGTTTAGTAATGGCCATTAGTAACTCTGTTTCTGGATCTAGAACTTTAAAGTTTGATGATGTTGTCAGTGCTATCCTTAGCAAGGAAATGCGACAGAAAATCTCCAGTGAGACATTGAATAATGTTTTGAGTGCAGAGTCTATGGCAAATAAAATGGAAAGATGAAAGAGCTCAGGATATCGTAGTAAATCAAGGAAAGGTAGATCCAAGTCTAGATCAGGGATAGTGTGCTGCAAATGCGGAAAGAAAGGACACCTAAAGAAATACTATAGATCTTGGAAGGGAAAAGAAGGAGATGCACAGCAAGAAAAAAGCCTTCCTCAAGGCCCATAAAGAGGCTTCAATCCATAAAGATCCTAAAGATCGTGTCATAGGGGTTTACCTGCCTTACATCCAAGGAACCACTGACAAGATTGCCAGGATTCTAAAGAAGCATAATGTTCCCATAACCTTTAGACCTTCTAGTCTCTGAAAAAGCATTTCTCAAGGCCCATAAAGAGGCTTCAATCCATAAAGATCCTAAAGATCGTGTCATAGGGGTTCACCTGCCTTACATCCAAGGAAGCACTAACAAGATTGCCAGGATTCTAAAGAAGCATAATGTTCCCGCAACCTTTAGACCTCTTAATACCATTCGTGGCTCCCTTAGGTCTGTAAAAGATCCTATCGATCCTAAAGACATGAAGGGCATCTATGTCATTCCCTGTTCCTGTGGGACACCATATATTGGTGAGACCGGTCGCTCTATCAACCAAAGGATTAACGAGCATTCGGCGGACTTAAGGCATGGAAGGGCCAAGTCCTCGACCCTTGCTGAGCATGCCGAGAAGACTAAACATCATGTCTGTATTGGAGAGGCTCGCGTCATTGCAAAGGCTGCACAGTTTCACCATCGAAAGTTTAGAGAGGCCCTGGAGATTGAAAAATGCCTAAAAACCTTAATAGGGATGACGGCTAGAAGATTAGCAATTGCTGGATCCCAGCGCTTTCTTCCTAGCCACCTCATTCCTTCTACTCTTTGGTTTCTTGGTTGCTTTATCCTCCCCTTTTCCGGTGGGTCTCTATTGTATGTGTCTCTTTTGCCCCCTTTCCTAGATAGCGGAATTTTCCTTTTGTTGGGGTATAGCATAAGTTGTTTTGTGCTAGCAATAGGAGCTTTTAGTGTCTTGTGTATTATGTTCTTCGATTTCTTAGCATTATGATAGTAGTGTATAATCTGATGAGTGGTTCCTAGTTAAATAAATAAATAATTTGAATTTGAATTAGAATTTCTTTGATTTAATAAGGTTCGAGATTGTTTTAAAAAAAAAAAAATTAATAAGAACATTTACTATTTTGGTAAACACTAATTAGCTGGAAAGATATATGAATAAGGTTTAGTAAGATTAAGGAATAGAAATTAAATAGATATATAATAATGGGTATATAAGATTAACCATTATATTCTTAGTAATTAAATAAATTATAATTAGTAATAATATCATTGTTATATAGGGGTAATGGTAAATATATTTATTAATATTGTAATATTCACATTAATAGTGGATATAAATAATATTGTTATTAATAATAATCTAGTTAAATGGGTAGATAAGAGAATTATTTACCATTTCAATTATATATATTATTCTCATCCTAATATAATGGTAAACATTGATATTAGTAATAATATTAAGAATGATAAATAAAGTTTAAGGTAAGTACATGTTAAAGAAAAAAGTAAATAGATTAATGAAATAAGTAAGTTTGAGTTTCAAAAAAAGAATATTTACCATCTTATGCTAATAGGTAATACCGATCCTAATAGAAGGGTAAATATTAATGATATATTAGGTAAACATGATAGAAATTGTGTTTGCATAGGTTATTAAGGAATATGTGTCAACAACTATATTAATATAATAATAATTGAACTAAGATCTAAAATTAAAAATAATAGGTATATTAACCCGTAGATTTTATTATTTAAATAAATAATATTTATTGTTGGTATTATATAAGGGTAATGTTATTGTAAGAATAATATGTGCATTAGTAGCAGAGATATTTAATATTATATACCATATTTAGATTTATATTTGATATTATTTACCATTTTATTTCCTCATCCCAATATAGGGTAAATATTGATATTATTTTAATGATTTTTATGGTAAATATATATTAAAATAAATAAATATATTATTAAAATACTAATTAAATTAGGTATTTTCTATATAATATGTGATTTTTACCATTCTTAATATTTAAATGAATATTGAATTTTATTAGTATTATGGAAAATAAATATATTAATATTAATAATCATAAATGGATAAATATAATAATTAAATAAATTTAGGTCCCTCCTTGGTCAAACCTAGCTGTTAGGGACCGTCACCCTGTCAATTTAACTGTTGGAATGGCCTGCTCTCCCTATTTATTGCATCGCTCAAATTGGATCTTCAACTTGTTCTGACGATGAACCACACTAGTTGGTTTGAAACGCGTTGACAAATGTTTTTTTATGTGATTTTGCCGAAATTATTTTCTAAACAAGAAAACAATCATGAAGCAAATGTGACAAGTGAGTTGTTACAAGATGCTTTGATTCTTTCTTTCGAAAATATTATTGATTCCTGGGTGGTAAATTCAGGGGCCTCATTCCATGCCACACCTGAAAAGAAATACTTTCATGACTATGTTCAAGGAGATTTTGGACAAGTTCGTTTGGGTGATGATAAATCCTGTAAAATTGTTGGAATTGGTAAGGTTCTTGTAAAATAGCAGAATGGAAACCAATGGCTACTAAAGGAGGTAAGGCATGTTCCAGATCTAAAGAAAAATCTGATTTCAACAGGGCAGTTAGGCAATGAAGGTTGTGTGACAACTTTCACAGATAAAGCTTGGAAGGTCACCAAAGGAGCCCTGGTAATAGCAAAAGGCGAAAAGGTTGGTACATTGTATTTATGCAATGGTATTTCTAACTCTGTTAATGCTTTAACTTCCAAAGGAACAGATGTAGCATTATGGCATCATAGGCTCAGACACATGAGTGAGAAGGGGATGAAGATTCTTCACTCAAGGAATTTGTTGCCGGGTTTCAAGAATGTTGATTTGGACTTCTGTGAGAATTGCATTTATGGAAAACAGAAGAGAGTCAAATTTCTCAGAGTTGGGAAAGAAAAGAAGAGCGAAAAATTAGAGCTTGTGCATACAGATGTATGGGGACCTGCTCAGGTATCATCTCTTGGTGGCTCTCGTTATTATGTTACTTTTATTGATGATGCAACTAGAAAAAACTTGGATTTATTGTATTAAGAATAAATCTGATGTATTTGATACTTTCAAGAAATGGAAAGCTTTGGTTGAGATTGAGACAGGAAAGAAATTGAAGTGTCTTAGATCAGACAATGGAGGTCAATATTGCAGCAAAGAGTTTGATAGGTATTGTTCAAAGCATGGAATTCGCAGAGAGAAGACAGTTCCAAGAACACCACAAGAAAATGGTGTGTCAGAAAGGATGAACAGGACAATCATGGAGTGTGCAAGGTGCATGAGATTGCATGCAGGATTGCCTTTACAGTTTTGGGCAGATGCTGTAGATATTGTTGTTTATCTAATAAATAGATGTCCTTCAAGTTCTTTGGATGGTGGTGTTCTGGAGGAGGCATGGACAGGTAAAAAGGTAACTACTCTTTTTTAAAGCCTTTTGGTTGTGAGTCCTTTGTCCATATTGATAAAGAAAATAGAACAAAGCTTGAGGCAAAGTCAAAGAAATGTACCTTTATTGGATATGGTGTTAATGATTTTGGTTATCGCTTATATGATTACGAAATCACAAAATCATTAGGAGCAAGATGTAATATTTAATGAAATGGTCTTGTATAAGAATCAGTTGCAGGAAAAGAAACAGGAAAAAGAAAACAAGGAATACGCAGTTCTTGATGAAATCACTGAAAAAGTAAAGGTGCCTGAAAATAATAATAATCAACGACAACAACAACCAGAACAGCAACAGGCACCCTAAACACATGAAAGTGGTGTTAGAAGATTTACCAGGATAAGGAGACCCCTTGAACGATTCTCTCCTTCATTATATTATTTATTATTGATTGATTTTGGTGAACCCGAATGCTATGAAGAAGCAATGCAGGTTGAAAGTAGGAAGAAGTGGGAGGTAGCCATGGAAGAAGAGAAGGACTCCTTAATGCATAACCAGACTTGGGACTTAGTCAGGTTTCCTGCAGGAAAAACTACATTGAAGAATAAATGGGTTTACAGGCTGAAGGAAGAAGATGGAGGAAAACAGAGGTACAAAGCTAGACTTGTGGTAAAGGGGTTTGCACAGAAGAAATGTATTGACTTTGATGAAATATTTTCTCCTATTGCTAAAATGACTTCAATCAGAACTATTTTAAGTCTAGTAGTAGTTGAAGATTTGCATCTTGAGCAATTACATGTAAAGACAGCCTTTCTCCATGGGAATTTGGAGGAAGAGATATATATGCAGCAGCCAAAAGGATATGAAGTGAAAGGGAAGGAGAAACTAGTGTGCAGGTTGAAGAAGAGATTGTATGGCTTAAAACAGGCTCCAAGGCAGTGGTATCTAAAATTTGACAAGTTTATGTGTGAACAAGGTTATAGTAGATGTCACTCTGATCATTGTGTTTATCTGAAAAAGCAAAATGATGGCAGCTATATTACATTGTTATTGTATGTAGATGACATGCTTGTTGCATGGTCTAACATGCAGGAAATAAATGTGCTCAAAAGAAAATTGGTAAATTCATTTGCAATGAAGGATTTGGGAGCTGCAAAACAAATCCTTGGTATGAGAATCATTAGAGACAAGAAAAATCGCAAATTAACATTGTCTCAGAATGAGTACATACAAAAGGTGTTGAAAAGATTTAGTATGAACAATGTAAAACCAGTTAGTACGCCTTTTGCTAGCCATTTCAAACATAGTAAGGAAATGTGCCCAAAGACCCAATAAGACATGGATTATATGTATATGCATCAACAATTGGAAGCTTAATGTATGCAATGATCTGCACAAGGCCTGATATTGCACATGCAGTGGGAGTTGTAAGCAGGTACATGAACAATCCAAGAAAGGAACATTGGATGGCCGTGAAATGGATTCTCAGAAATTTGAAAGGTACCACAAATCAAGCATTATGTTTTCGTGGTTCAAACATTTCCCTACAGGGATATGTTGATGCAGATATGGCAGGTGACAGAGATAATAGGACGAGCACTACAGGATATGTATTTACTGTTGGTGGAACAACTGTCAGTTGGGTTTCAAAAATCCAAAGTGTTGTCGCACTTTCAATAACAGAAGCAGAGTATGTTGCTGCTACAAAGGCTAGTAAAGAAATTATTTGGTTACAAGGGTTTATGGGTGAATTGGGTAAGAAGCATGATATGGGCACATTATACAGTGATAGCCAAAGTGCCATTCATCTTACAAATAACTTAGCATTTCATTCTGGGACTAAACACATACAGCTCAAGTACCATTTCATATGATCAGTGTTGGAAGATGGAGAGTTGAAGTTGGAAAAGATGCACACTAGCCAGAATCCTGCCAATATGCTAACAAAAGTTGTACCCAAGGAGGAACTGAGAATATGCTTAGTTTCAATTGGTCTTCAAGGATGACGATGAAGATGAGAAACAACCAGGTCCAAAGAGGAGTCATTGTCCAGCAAATGAAGCAGCGGTGGATTTGCTACAATCATTCTCCAAGTGGGAGATTGTTGTGTGTGGAGCATCATTGTTCAGAGGTCTTTGTTTCAGCCGAATGTATACCCCAAGAAGTTTGTTCACCCCTGCATGCAAGGGAGTGCAGGGGGGAATTGTCCCCCCCACGGGGGTCTGTGGGGCCTGATCCCCCTTTTTCCTTGTCAGCTGGCCTAACAAAGGAAGAAACCTCCAAACTCTATTGTCTTTGTATCATCTGTGTGTTGGAGGTTGATGGCTATTGTGTTTCACCTGATGCAGTTGTTTCTTTACTTGTTTATCCAATTGCCTCAGTGTCAATTATTTCCTCTGATGTAATTGTCTCCTCTTGTTCACATAGGATTCAACTTGGGCCTTTTATTTAGCTTAAACAGCTCATCAGTAGTCTCCATGGTAGAACTGGATGCCTCTTCCCTGTTCCTCTTAGGATTCTTCTCCTCATTGGTAGGGGTCTCTATGACACGAGGAATGTTCATTGGCTCTCCCAACTCTGGAACCTATAGGGAAGAGCTCTAGTGAAATTTCTTCCCTAAATCAATCAGTGTGTTCTCAACATCCACAAATATGTTGTCCATGTTAATCAATGTGTTCTCCATCCACTCAGACTGGTTAGAAAATTATTCAATGTCAGGTCTTGGGTGGTGGATGTAAGGTCCCAACTTGACCTTTTATCTGAGCTTGTTTATAACCCCATGAGGGTCATAATGCCAGATGAAACTATTTCTGAACTTCATTTGTTGAAGTATCTTGTCAGCCTCTTGTCTAGCCTCTCTAGTGTTGCAAATGAATGGGCCCAATTGGTTTTTCATCTTGAACTATTTCTTCTTCCTAGCAGCTAGGAAGTAGACCTCATATGAGTTGATGATTTATCTAAAGTACTCAAGGGCAAATATCCTCATGGGGAGGTATTTGGGCAACTTATAGGGGGCTAGTTCACAACCATAAATTCTAATCTTAGTGTGGTTCTGATAGAGGTACTAATCTCCCACCTTGCTATTCTTGGCCAATTGCAGTACTCTCTTGATCTCTTGATAGATTCTAGTCAGAGTGTTAGAACTCAGCATGTTCATGACTAGGTATACAAAGTAGTCTATGAAGTCTTCATAGGTGAATGCTGTGGAAAAATTATGGACCAAGGGTATCCAATAGATGATTGATCTCTCCTTTCCCTTGGTGTCTAATTTCTAGATCTTCACAGGGAACTTGTCTTTCTGGTAATACAAAAACATATAAAACAACACTGGAGAGTATTTGAAAACTCTTTCAGTGGGTAGTCTAGTGTATTGTTCATGTATTTTGTTTGCAATGAACTAAGCATAATCAAATATGATAGCAGGAGGATTTGCTGGAGTGAAAATGGACAAAGAGTCCATGACTATCTCATCCACATGCTCATCTTATGTGTATCCTAGGATGCATGACAGCATGGTGACTATGCACCTTCCAGTCTCTGAAAAATGGTGGTAGCATAGGGTGGAGTGTCTTTAAGAGTATGGCACTCTTCAATGATGAAATTTTGGAAAATTTGCTTAAATTTGGCTGGGTCTAGTGTCATGTATAGGTCCAATAGGTTTCCAATGGACAAAGGAGTCATATTAGGGCTAGGCTAGATTTGCAGCATCTGGTTGATAGACTCAGCAGTAATGGTGAACAACAAATCCTAGTTTGGGGCATTATAGCCCTTTGGCTAGGGTTATAACAAGCATGGTAGAAATGTCCAATGACTGGGAATGGTTAAACTTCTAGGAATGTGTATTTGGGAAAATTGGATTCCCAAAGTTGTATGTCATATACATGGTTTAGGAACCTATCCTTACTCTAGCAATGGATTTGCAGAAGGTGGCCTAGAGTAGCAGTGTCCTTAATTTGGAAATCCTTGTCTGCCAAGGCCAAGTGGTCAATATCTAAATGAGGGGTTGTTATAGGTTTGGCATCCAAAGAGGTCTTTATCCAGGAGGATCCATTGATTCAATTGCACAGGTGTTCAAGTGTCATCATCAGTGTTCAGTGTCATCGTCGCTTCAATTCAGTTTCGACAGATTGACAGTGTTGGCTAGGGATCAGGTTGTTCAGGTAATGTTCATAGTGTTCATGGCATTCAATTGATATGGGTTGTACCTCGCTGTCGACTTAATTTCATCAACAGTTCCACCAGGAATGGTAAACGACATGTGTTTTGTTGTTTGACAAGCAGGATTAGTGTCAACATGGGTGTCATCGTGGCAAAGGATTGATATCGTCCTTTGTCGATGATAGGCATGTGGTTTTATGTCACTTAGTGACAAAATATATTAAAAAGGGTTGAAAATTTTAATGGAAAACCCAAACCATAATCTATGTACTAAATCTTAAATCTAAGTAAAGAAAAAAAACCTAATGCTAAAACCCAAGTCATCAAACCTAACCCTCATCCTATACCATCATACCTCATTTGCATAAACCTAACTATTAAACCTAAGTCCTAATCCTATCCATAACACTCTTGGCCCTATTATATTACCAATTCTTGTAATAAAAGATACAAAATACATAACTCTGTCCCTAAACCGCAGCGCTAACCACCTTGGAAAACTATCGGCATGGGAACAAAGAGAGATCACCGTCAGAGATAAGTGTTAACCTCAGCGGATAAGCAAACCACATCAAAAACATGTGACCAGGTATGGTTAAGCCACTGGTTATTAACCACCAGAGTTTTTTAAACCATCACAGTTAGAGAGCCAATAGTCGGAGGTAAACCGCCAAAGTTTACCGCATAGGGAGAACGCAGACACATGCTTGCAGTCACTGCAAGGGTAGCCGGAACCGCCGGGGAAGACTGCAGAGGTAGTAACCTATGGTTAGACTGTGATTGGTCACATGAAACCACTAAATCACCTACACTCAGATAGTTGACCTTCAGCAGTTATATCTTATCCTATGGTATTTTTGGGTTTTTCTGAACATTTTGTCAACAAATTAATTATGTGGCGATGGAACCCTAACCTAGGTGTCCCTGTGCTACTAGAATGAGTTTGTAAACCCATCCTGAGGAAAACAATTCATTAGGTATTCATCAAAAATGGTTTTCATGAACCTGGAGGCCTTTAGAAGGCGTAATTTTTCATCATTGAAGATTAGAGTGGTTTTCAACTTTTGTATGCAAGTTCTAGAGGACATAGGCAGTTGTTGTTTTTAGTGTTTCAGGAGCATCTAGGGTTGGTTTTGGAAATCGTAAGCAGTGTTGGAAAGCAGGTTCAGAGGGCTATCTAATGACAGTGATTATAAGTGCTTGCGTGCACATTCATTCTGGCCTTTTATTTGTGTAATCAACATCTTCTTCTCATTCATAATAAAAATGGTCGCCCATCTTGAAAGTGGACCCAGAGATGTAGTCCATCAGGGATGAACTCCTTCATCAATTTTTTGCCTAGTATCGTCGTGTTTTTACTATTTTCACTTCTGTTATGCATCAATTTTATGTTTAATCAGTTGTTGCAAAGTGTTATTTTCAAGTCGTTTTTCCTCGATTTGCATGCTTCAGCTAACATTCAAATCATTAATGGTTAATCAATTCTACATCAGTATTTTGTTTATGATTATTTCAGTTCATATAAATTGGTATCAAAGTAGGTTGCATTTGTAGAATGTGCCATTGAATGTTAACCAGGTCAAAGTCGCAACAAGGAGAAGGAATCCTTAAGCAGATAAATCCAGAGATTGGAAAGCGATGAGTCGTTTAGAAATCAACCATTTCAAGACCTGATGCAGGTGAAAACACTGAAGCTAAGATGAGTGAAGAACAATTTCAGCAGGCATTCTTAACCATAAGCAAATGTTGGGAGAATTGTACAAAGACAAGAAGGTGAGATATGCTTCTTCTTCAAAGAAATCCAAGAAGGACAAAGGTAAAGGCAAGGCTGATAAACCACCTTCACCTCCACCATCTCCATAATCCTCTTCTTCTTCTTCCAGTGGAGAATCTGAAATAGAAAAGAAACCTAAGAAAACATCTCTTTTGAAACTTTATGTTAAATTTGAGTTACATGTTTATGATGGAGAAATGAATCCTGAAAAGCTAGATAACTAGATAAAGTAGTTAGAAGTGTATTGTCGCATTTAGAACATTTCTAGCAATAAAACTAAAATTCAGTTAGCTACACTTAGAATGGGGGGAACAACTTTAATCTGGTGGGAAAGTAAAACTCAGGTAGATGTAAAGTGTAAAGGAAAAGTCATCTTGTCATGGTCTAAGTTTTTAAAAGCTCTTAGGAAATAATTCTATCCTTTAGGATACATGCAAAAAGCTATTATTGATTGGCAGCATTTGAAGTAAGGTAAAGGGCAGAGCATTCAGGAGATTACTCAGGAGTTCCAAAAGAAAGCATTCTGCTTGGTATTTCATTGGATACACATGAAACTTTTTTAAAATACATCAGCAATTTACATTCATATTTGCAGCATACTTTATTGATGTTTAAACCTAATGATTTTGATGAGATGTGTGTTCAAGACATACATATTGAATCAAGTGGCAGACAATTCAAGTTTTCATCACAGTCATCCAAAGAGTTTGAAACCAAAGATTCCAGTGATAGTAAGGGGAAGAACAATTCAGAGAGAAAGAAATCGGTGATCATTCATAAGGAAAGACCTACTTGTTCTCATTGCCATAGAATCAGTCATGATGAATCAAAATGCTGGAAACTTCATCTAGAAATTAATCCCAAAAAGTTCCTTTAGGTCAAGGATGAAAAGAAGGCCATTGCAGCAGTCCAGCGGGATCTAGGTTTAGATTTAGGTGATGAAAGGAGGATAACTGCCATGGTTACTACAGGTAAAAATTCTAAAACTTGTTCAAGTTTTAAAGTTATTGTATCTTCTTCAAACATAAATCCTTCACATGAGGATAAAAGAGTTAAACTCTTCCACATATGGATAACTTCTAAGCATACAAATATAGACACAATGTTTGATAGTGGATGACAGGAAAATTTAATCTCTGAATATTTAATTAAAAGCTTGAGTTTGGAAACACAGAATCATCCAAGACCTTACCCATTAGGATGGCTAAATAAATCCACTGAGATAAAAGTCACTAAACAGTGTCGATTAAAACTTGCAATTACATCTAAGTAAATTGATGAAGTGGAGATAGATGTGGTCCCAGTAGCCATATGTGGAGTTGTCTTAGGAAGTCCTTATCTTTATGATAGAGATGCAGTGTTTTACAAAAGAGAACATAAATATCACCTAAAGAAAGAAGGGGTTGAATTTATTGTTAGGGCACATAAAGTCAAATCAACCTTGGATTTAATTGTTACAAATCAAGTTAAGCAGTTAATAAGTTCAAGTAAATATGTACTCATGTTTATTAAGGAACAACATAAGGATGATTGTTCAGAATGCGAGATTCAGTTTATAGATCAATTGGTCAAGGTGGTTAATTATTTTCCAAGAAATCTTATTCATAAATAGGATAAGGAACATGAGATACATTTAATGTCCTATGAACATCTTCTTAAAGAGAGAATGACTCTCAACTCATTCATTCAACTGAATTCTAGAAACTACCATCATTAGCAATGTCTTGCAGGGAATGGTACATGTGAGTCTAATCAGAGACTTGTTTTACATGGTATGCTTATTTTCAATTTCAGGGGTGTAGGTCAGTATTGGAGAAAGTCATAGTTACATTTCTTTGGTATTGCATCATAATTTCATGCTTTAAAAAGTAATGAAGCCTCTTTTCAAGTGGAAAGGAATTCTATAAGTTTTCATGACAAAGCATTTACAAAAGTAGATCTAAAGTTTCCTTATCATGATTTGAAAACTAATGCATTAAGTGAAAGTGTTAGTCAATGGAGATATCAGTTAATAGATGAAGAAATAGTGATTCAAGTAAATCAACAATTACTTAGATACTTTCAAAGTCAAACTAAGTTGCAACAGTCTTTGCATCACAACTGGATGAGTTCTGTGCAACAAGTTCACTTAGTTATCAGGCAACATGAAAGTAAATCAAGTCAAGTAATTGATATGAATTCAAAATCAAAGGAGTCTTTGAATATTTCAGCTGTTCGGGAAAGTAGATTATTAACACCCATCAGATGTATTGAACAAAGTTCTACAAATAATGTTTTCAAAGATATTTTTGAATCACTAACTCATGATTCTTCGTGGAAATAATTCAATTTCCATGTTGATAATAGGTTGTTTTCCCATCATCATAAGTTGTTCATACTGTGGATGGAAGAAATAGGTCACTGTCTCAAAAGGTACCATGGTCAGCATCATCAAGTTCATCACTTGCAGGTGATTGATCGAATGTATTGGTACATCGTCAAATGAAGGTGGAAACGGAGGCAGTTATACCCTCATCGACTAATTGTTTAGTCAAACTAGCTTTCAAGTGGAGAGGAATGATCTAAGAGGATCCGTTGATTGAATTACACAAGTGTTCAAGTGTTGTTATCAGTGTTCAGTGTTGTCATCGCTTCAGTTCAGCTTCGACATATTGATAGTGTTGGTTAGGGATCAGGTTGTTCAGATAATGTTCATAGTCTTCATGGTGTTTAGTTGATATGGGTTGTACCTGGATGTCAACTTGAGTTCATCGACAATTCTACCAAGAATGGTAAACAACATGTGTTTTGTCATTCGACAAGTAGGATTAGTGTCGACATGGGTGTTTTCGTGGCAAAGGATCAATATCATCGTTTATCGACAATAAGCATGTGGTTTTATGTCACTTAGTGATTGAAGATTGTAAAAAGGGTTGAAAAGGTTCATGAAAAATGTAAGGACATGATTATGACTATATACATTTCTTTTCTTTTTTTTTCTTTTTAACAGCAAATATGACCAGAAAAGAAATGCATTGAGATTGCAAATTTATTCAACACACACATTGTTGACGCTCATTTTAGGAAACATAACATAACATTTACATACTTTTAACTAAGATCAATTAGTAATGAAATACATATGTACCGTTCACCAGAAGGCGAGACTCCGCTTGCTCTATTGCTACTAGTATTCCCTTGTTGCCGATCACTTCTACGAGTGAATGATGACGCACTTGATCTGAATGCAAAGACCCGCTGGTTAACCTCCCAGCCTACTCCTTGGGTACTCTTCTTCCGCACGGACCCCCGAGCTGCAATGGGGTTGTACAATGAAGGAAAGCTCTAGCTGGTAGAGGAGAGCACACCTTGGCTCAAGAGTCCCCTCTCTAAAAATCCTCTACCTCACAAAACTCACTATAGCTTCGTAATCACTGCTCTGACATCATATCATCCATCCAACAATAGGGTTCCCAAAAAGTCCCCTCTCCCATGGCTTGCCTCTTCTTTTATAAGAGTCCTCATAACTGACACTTGGCATGTCATGCATAATTATATATTTTTTTTAATTTAATAGCTTGATTATTCACCTACCCATGTGTCACTCTCTCATCAAGGGTCACCCAAAATTATTTACTAAACTTTTTATTTAAAACTAATATTTTCCTCACCTCACAAGATTCCTATTTCTTCTCTTAGTTGTCTCTTTATCCCCCCCCCCTATTATTCCTTAAATTGTGTTTATTACTTGAAGTCAATTAATGAGTCAAGATTTTATCCCCAATCTACTCCCTAATTTAACTCAGGTTATCTCTTAGATGGATATCCTTATGTTGGTTGATGCCACATGGAGCTTCTCTACATTTCTCTAAATTTAATTTATTATTCTTATTTTAATTCACCTTCCTCTTTTCTTAATTCGGTTTAATTAGTTTAGGATTAATCTTTATCCTTACAATTATGTTCATCTTTCCCCTTTTACCTAATTAAACCACCTAATCTACCTAGTATTTTCCAACATGGGAAGGGTAGAGTTTTTAAGGTACTCTATTTTAATTCTTCTTATGGTCCTCCTTATTCCAAGTTTTATTTTTTGATTTAATTACCTTGGTTTCTAATCATCATTTACCCTTGATGTAAATTTACCTAGTTTTCATTCCTTACTTATATTTATTTATTATTATTTATTTTTAATGATTCCAAGGGTGCCAA